>JASDQU010013095.1:64057-77420 GCA_032191745.1 Picea mariana | reverse complement strand
TTCATCAGAAATAAATAAATTATACATACGAAATATGTAGTTGTATAAAGTAGATATTTAGTTTTATAGATACAAAATTTGTATTTTTATAAAGTATGGGGATGAGATTTTATATAGCATGCACGGATCCCTCATTGCATACTTGGCTAGTTTTTGGATCGTGGGTTCTCAGGCTAGCGGGGTCAAAATTGGGCCTCCGATGTTTCGCGCCCTACAAATAGCACCGATAGTTCTGCGATATACAAAATGACAGGTGGAGTTGCAGAGTATAGAAATTTAAAAAATGCAATTTATAAAGTAGATATCTAGTTTTATACATACGAAATATGTAATTTTATAATGGATCGCGGGTTGTCAGGCTGGCGGGCTGAAAATTGGGCGTATGATGTTCTCTGCCCTACAGATAGCACCGATAGTTATGGGATACATAAATTGGGCCTCCGATGTTCTTTGCGATATAGATATCGAGGAGTGGAGTTGCAGACTATAGAAATTCATTAGAAATAAATAAATTATACATACGAAATATGTCGTTGTATAAAGTAGATATTTAGTTTTATAGATACGAAATTTGTACTTTTATAAAGTATGGGGATGAGATTTTATAGAGAATTCACGGAGCCCTAATTGCATAGTTGGCCACTTTTTGGATCGCGGGTTCTCGGGCTAGCGGGGTCAAAATTGGGCGCCCTACAAATAGCACCGATAGTTCCGCGATATACAAAATGATAGGTGGAGTCGCAGAGTATAGAAATTTACCAGAAATTAATAATGTTTGTTATATAATAGAATAGTAATAACGTCTGTTACACCGAATTAGTTTGCTTTAAAACTAAGACTTTTCTTGGACAAAAACGATATATCATTGACGAATTAGTTTTATTTGCACACATTTTATAGAGCATGTATGGAGTGCTCATTCCATACTTAGGTAGTTTTTGGATCGCGGGTTCTCGGGCTGGCCATTTCAAAAATCGGCCTTCGTTGTTCTGTGACCTACAAATAGCATAGAGAGTTACGCGATATACAAATTGACAAGCGAGATTATCAACTATACAAACTTATTATAAAATAAATAATGTTTGTTACATATCTCTAGAAATTACATCAACGTCGTTGAAGACCAAAAAATTAGCATAGAATAGAAGACAAGAAATGTAGCATATCCGAATTAGTTTTCTTTGGAACAAACAATAAAGGTTCCTGAAAACCCAAAATTTAGTATACAATAAGGGCATTGACGAATCAGTTTTCTTTGGAATTTATCAAAAATTAATAATGTCTATTACATGTTTCTGGAAATGTAAATGTGTTTGTCATATAGACTGGGATTGGGGCTCCCGCGGACCATAAAAATAAATAAGTACAAGAATTAGGAACGTAGAAAGAATACGCGTGCAACGGTAGAGAGGAAGACCTGAAAAGAAGAAATTGGAAGTTATGAGTCTTTGGTTACATTTTCTTATTTAAAGAGGACATAAGTGGATTGATAAATAAAAGAAGATGAGAGCATAGACTTAAATTGGATTGATAAACAAAACAAGATGGCAGTATAGACTTACTATGAATCTGATGTGTTTTTGTTGCTGTCGTTGATGGGCAGTGGGGTCATGTTGACCAGTTGTTGACTGGTGGTTGCCCTTGTTGGATGAGGTCATCCATTCTCTGTTGGAACCATTCTTTGATGTAGCTTTTCATGGGGGATGTGTTGATTTCATCCCGGATTTCTATGTCGTAAAAGTCATTTTCTAATTTCCTTAGATCCATTGAAATACTATGCAGAATCTGTTCAATTTCTTCATTGTGTGAGGCATAGTCCAGTACCCAGCGTTCGTTCTCATCTAGATGATGTTCAAGTATGTCATAAAACTTTTCGAAAGACAACCCCTTTAAAATATCAACTTGTTCCTGGAAGGCTTCTTTGGTGACTGACAAGGATTTGAGAATTAAGTTAGGATCTTGAACCTTGTTGGTAGTTCCGGTTAAGTCCATCTGTAGCAGGCTTGTGAATAAATATTCCTTTTCTTATATGACTTGTTTACATGATTTGAAAATGAGCTTCATGTTGTCAACTTTCTTTTGCCATCATGCTTTTACTTTTTTGGTGTGCTTTGGGGAGGAGAGTTTCTCATGTCTTCTTTTCAGTTCTGATGTGTTGACAACATAGTTGGCAAAAGGCACCAGTACTTGCTCACAGAAAAGTTGTTCATTTTTTAAATTCGCCTCCAAATGTTCCAGCAAATAATTGGCCTTCTTTCTGAAAGAAACCAAATTTTTTGATGTTTCCCAGGCTTTAGTAACTAGCTGCATTATTTTTTTGATGTTATTCTCTACAAGGGCTCTAGAGCATGCAAGGAGGGTAGAGGATACTTTCATCTTCACTGCAGTGGTAACATGCATGATTTTTTCCAAAGGAATGGCAAATTCTGGGGTTGCAATGAAAGCTTTCTCAATTTCGTTGAGGCGTTGTTTCAGATTGGCATGATCTATTTCCATTTCTCCAATGGAATCATGAAGAATGTCACTGGTTACCTGGTGAAATGAGCAGATTTGGGAGGACAACATTTTTCTAAAGTCAATCTCTGTGAAATATTTGCCTTTGTTGTTTGTTACATCTCTCTTTTCAATGACCATGCTTTTAGATTAGCTGTCAAAAATAGTGCTCTGGATTATGAAGGATTCATCTATGTCAAAAAATTCGGTGTCAGATATTTCTATTGTGGATGACCCAATTTTTTGCGTGTGTTGTTCTTCAATTTCAAGTTGCATTTTTCCACTTTCAATTTCGGGTTCCTTCGCCTACCCTGCATTGTTTTTTCTCTTCTTCGTCAGTGGAATTTTGTGAGAACTATCAATATTTATGCGAGAAGGGTTCTTATCTCCTCCTCCGTTTGAAGATTTCTGGGTTTCTTTTTTACTGGGGTGGACCGTCGAAGCGATGCTCCATGATGTCATGATTTTGGGAGTGTTGGCAGGGGACTGGGTACTCTTCTCACCGAATACTTTTCCATGTTGTCTACACAATTTAGTCACGCTTTGCAATGTTTATGTGTTGCAATCGACAGAAGAAGAATTGTTGTCAACACTGTCCCTATCTTGGTTCAGGTGTCTATGGATAAAAGAGGTGTTAAAGCCAACACCCAGTAAATGTTCTCAAAAAATGCCATTAGGGTCGAACCCTTTTAGCCTTTCATCATACGTTAGGTTCAATTTCTTGAAATCGGCGGCAAAATCGTCAATATTGTTGATGTTTCTGCACACGAAGTCTCCGACTTTCCAGGGCAGAGGAATGAACTGTTTTTTTTTTCTTGTCATGGAAAAAATGCAACCAGTGGTTGTATTGTCTTTCTATTTCTGCAACAAACATCTTTTCCATGACGTGGCATGGAAGGAAGGTAGGATTTTCCCTAGAGCCAAAGACCATGAGCACACTATGATTTTCCTCTTGCTCAAGTGTGCCCTTTTTGTTCAAAAACTTGGTTTCCTGGCCAGACATCTGCAGAGCATCCTTGCCTAACAGTAAATCTTTGAAAATTGAGACAAAGCCATTAAAAACTTCATAAAAACAATGGAAGGCCTTGTGCCTCCATAGGCCCTCATGCCAAAATGTTACTGGGTCGAATCCACAGTTTATTTTATTTGAAAGAGAAATTTTTGGAAACGGACAGCGATACACAATTTTGAAAATCAAGTACGATGACATATTAAATTTATTCGATTCTTTGAATCATGACAACTGGGAACAGATCTTAATGGAAATTAGGTTCCCCCAATCGAAAATGTATTGTTCCTTGACTGTGAAATACAAAATATAAATAATTATATGGGAAATGCTTATTGTGGATGCCTGTCCCGTTATTCTTGTAAACAACCAAGCAATTTCCCGGAATGGATTTCTAAAGGAAATTACCTGCAGCCTTGTGATATCTTCAGAAACTGTTGTCTGGTCTTCTAGGAAGTTGGCTAATATGTCCAACCCGTTATGATGTTTTTCTACAAACTACTTGTAGTCTTGTCCTCTGAATGTCAATGTTGGTTTCGACAATTTTAACATCTCGTGGAAGACCCGAGGTGACAAAGAAACAGGAGAGTGGTCCCGCAGTGGAATAATTCTTTTGCCTGGAATATATTTTTTGCTGCACCAAGAGACCACCTCTTTACAGTCAAAAACCTCAGGGACGCAACCTACATGAGCGATTCCAGAGGTCCAAATCATTTCGTTCTGGGCAGAACGGGATGAATAGCAAAAGTATGCCCTGGACCAATGGAAGGTCTAGTCCTCTTGTGCGAACATATTTACTGTATCTCCACAAAAATGCTCTCGACCTACTGCCATAAGTCTACAAGAACGTTTATTTTTTCCAGACGATGAATGAAATGAAAATTTGGAAGGGATAATATAACCCTGGGCAAATTTTGGTTGAAAGCGTGTGAATGGGAGATGTCCTCGAGACTTTCGTTGATTAATGACAATTTGGACATCTATTTCATGATGCGTTGTTAACATTAAACAATACTAATTGCATACATAGAAATTCAAACATGGTGGATATTGCAATGAGAGATTAAGCATTATAGATTTCTTGATCGAGCCAACACGATGACGCGTGTTCGAGATGAAAAATTGGAAGGGACAAAATAACTCTCCACACATCTTGGTTTAATGTGTAATAATGGGATATCTCCTCGAGATTTTCACCCATTAATGACAATGATGGTGGTTCCTACATGGTCAGTTGTTACCATGAAAGGTTTCTAATTGCATAGTAAGAAAAGACGGAGGTCGCGAGCAGGGGAAAAAAACTGCTGCAAAATAGGGTTGCAAGGTATAGCCGTTGAAGGTGAGGGGGCGAGGGTCAAATTATATGTCTCAGAAATTTTTGAGTGCAATACGCGTAACAGCGAAGAGGGTATGGTAAGACAGCCAGAAGGATAGGAAGTTAGTGGGGATGGAAGGCAGCAAGAGATACTTTGAAACATTTGTGAGTAGTGGTAGAGTGAAGGTTGTGAGTTCGACGAGCCCACGCTTGAATTGTAGATCACGAAATTTTTGAGTGCAAGATGTACATGATGCAACAAGAAGTAGAGTTCGAAACCGCGAACCCGCCAACCATGACCATAAAATTGGCCAAGTATGGAGAGCAATAGCGGCCAGTCGGATTCGTTCTGTGATTATATAGATGGAGATAAAGATATCTCAACCGGCCAAGGCTAGAACCCGCGTTTATAGATAGGCGACTAAGTATATAACGAAAAAGCAGTGGAATTGTAAATCACGGAAATTTTGAGTGCAATATGTATATCACGGAACAAGAAGCAGTAGAGTTCGAATGCGCGAACCCAAAACACTGACTAAGAATTGGAGATTTCATGAACCCGTTTCGTATTGTTGTGTGCAATTGTCACTTTTAAGAGTCATTAGTAAGAGCATAACCAATGTATATTAGCAAGCATATTTGTGAATCGTGGCACAGTGAATCTTGCGAGTTCGAGGAGCCCGCGGTAGAATTGTAGATTGCCAACCCAACAACCGCGGCCATAAAATTGGCTAAGTATGGAAAGCAATAGCAGTCGGTCGGATTCCTGGTGTGATTATATAGATGGAGATAAATAAGTCAGTCTACCAATGCTGGAACCCGCGATTATAGAAAGGCGACTGAGTATATAACGAAAGAGCCATAATACAAGGGAAGAAGAAAAGGGAAAAAGGACAAAGGAGTCAGCGATGGAATTGTAGATCATGTAAATTTTGAGTAGAAGATGTGAACCCGGTAGTCGATTTGTATATTGCGGAGGGCTGGATGCCAACTGAGGCAGCGACAGATACTTCGAAACATTTTTGAACCGTGGCACAACAAATCTTGATGCCAACCCGAAATAGTATCCACGAGTTGCACATTTAATGAACCCACCAATAGGAGGATCCAAAACTGGCTGAGAACGTGCCTGTAGAAGACGCAAATCCCCGACGTTCAACTTGTATCGTTCCGAACATTTGAATGCATAATTTGTAACACGGAAGAGAAGACGATGTTTGAACCCAACAGTCAATTTGTATATTGTGCAGGATGTGATGCCACCTGTTTCGTACCTTTGTCCAGTTCTCACTAGTAAGAGCTAATTTAGTATCAAAAACATTTTTTTAGATTCTGTTAGATACTTCATAGGGATTAGCATCGATAAACAATGGAAATATCAACCCCTCTAGCCCTACATTCCATGTGTGAATTTGTATATCACAGAACTCGAAGCATTGTTTGGAGGACATAGAACAATAGAAGTGCAATGTTGAGTCACCCAATCCGCATGTCCACTTGTCAATTTGTATATTGTGGAATTTTGGGTGCTATTTGCAACACACGCAATAATGGAGGCCCAATTTTGATCCCACTCGCCCGAGAACCCGCGGTCAAAAATGTCGCCAGGTATGGAATGCAGAATTTGTACATGCTCTATAAGATTTCAACCCAGCAACAGGAGGATCCAAAACAAGCTAAGAAGGTGTCTGCAGAGGAGGTGAGGCTCAGACCTTCTAATTGTATTGCTCCTAACAAATAATCTGTAACACGGAAGAGCGAACGATGTCGGAATCCGATAGTCAATTTGTATATTGCGGAGAGTGAAATTCCAACTAATTTGTACCTCTGTGTCCAGTTGTCACTACTAAGAGATAATTTAGTATTCAAAATATTTTTTTAGGTACTGTTAGATACTTCATAGGGACTAACATCCGTAAACAATGACAATTTCCACCCCGCCAATCCTACATTTCGTGTGTCAATTTCGATATCGCGGAACTCGGAGCGTTGTTTGGAGGACACGAAACAATAGAAGTGCAATGTTGATTCAGCCAGTCCACAGGTTCACTTGTCAATTTGTATATCACGGAACTCTAGGTGCTATTTGTAGGCCATAGAACAATGGAGACCCAATTTTGAGCCCACCTGCCTGAGAACCCGCGATCCAAAACGTCGCTAGGTATGGAATGAAGAATTTGTACATGCTCTATAAAATATCATGTCCATATTTTATAGTCCCATAATACACAGGAAGAAAATAAGGGAAAAAGGACGGAGGAGTTCGCAGTGGAAGTGTAGATAATACACGGGAATAAGAGAAGGGAAAAAGAATTAAGTATCGTGTAGAAGAACATCTAGTGTTTGATTATTAATGAAAATGCTTGTGAATCCCTACTAAGTTGTCACCAGTTAAGCCATAAATTACATATCATGGAAGTATATTTCATATCACTGTGTCCACTTGTCACTAGTAAGAGCATTGCTGATGTATATCAGGAAGGACACGAAGTTGCTAGGGATGGAAAGCAGGAACAAATACTTTGAACAAAATTAATGTATAGGAGGAACCCGCGGTGGAATTGTAGATCACGTATGTTTTGAGTGCAAGATGTATATAGCAGAATGATAAGTAGTTGGGTTCACAAGCACCAGCCCTGCAGCGACGGATATAAAATTGGCTAAGTATGGAAAATAACAGTGGTCGGTTGGATCCATCGTGCGAGGATATAAATGGAGATTTTAAGGCATTAATTGCAGATCACTAGTAAAAGCATTAAATGCATATCACTGAAGTTCTTTAGCTGCAACATGTATATGATGAAACAGGGGACATAGGTGGTGGGTGCCCCGAACCCAGGGCCTGCTGCCCAGATAACTGGCTAAGTATTGACCAAGACAAAGTTTCGATATCTATTTCAATATTTTTCATACTAGTATCTATCAATGGAGAAAGTTTTCATGTTTATATGAATAGTATTCATACTAATATATATTAATGGATCGTTTCTGTTTCAAATGCAAATGATCTCCCACTTTGCAAGATGCTCTTCGTCTTGCAAATTTCGTTGAAACCATGAAAATTTTGACTGCAAGATGAACATAGCGTAATAAGAAACATGAACTTGCATTGTGGTCTCAAAGAGATCAACTCCTTATCATCTATTCATCTTGTATTCATTGCAATGACATCAACAAACGTCTGCTCTCCATAAACATCAATATCTAAATTAAATTAAATGCAATCAAAATTTGGTGTGACTTTAAGTAATTAAATCATAAATTGCAGACCATGGAAGTTCTTAGGCTGCAAGATGTATATGATGGAACAGTGGACATAGTTGTTTAATATCGCAAACCCAAACATAATTTCCTAAGCTTTGCCAAAGATATTTTTTTTTGTATTTATTCCAATAGTATTGATATTAGTATATATGCACGGATATTATCAAATAGAAAAAGTTGCAATATATCCAACATACTTCACAGGAACATTGTGTCAACAGTTCAGTCGCATTGTTATAACTCATTAATTATTCTTAAATGTAAAATGTAAAGAAAGAATAGAGCAGGTTTTATTTAGATTGAAGTAGTGGGCAGCAAAAACAAAAGCTTGTCCTTCATGTTTAACGACACAGGTGAAGAAGGTACAAAATACAATTAAAACAAATACCAGAAATTGGAAAATACTATTAAAATATAAACTGAAATTATTCTATATTCAAATAAGATGGGTTACAAAATATAGCTGAGGCTATTTGCGACAACAATTGTGATTTCGCTTGCCCTCGACCAATAAAAAATATGTACATTGATGAAGATTCTTTATAGTTTTCTTGACATTCAAACTCTTTCTTCGTAAAAAACGAGTTCAATATCAATTTTTGGTTTTGTACTTAATCGATGTTGCCAAGTACATCTATCCTAGTTTTTTGAATACCTTGTTTGTAGGTAGTAACTGGTATTCTCCCTATATTCGATCGTCTGTTTGGTTGAGAAGACTGCCCGAGGATTTGTATGTGGAAATTCTTTGCTTTATTACAGTAAATTGAAAGAAACGTCCAACCCAGATGCAAAATGCAAATCTGTTGAGGTACATAACTTCTTTGGGCAGTAGAGGTGTGGCAAGTACATCAAATGTTGCATAATGCACTAGCACAGGGTTGGCAAGTGTATCAAATGTTGCAGATGGCATCAGAATATATATTTCCTCATAGCAGTGGAGGTATGGCGGCCGACAGAAAGGTCTGGAATGTTCGGAGGTCACG
Source organism: Picea mariana (assembly GCA_032191745.1). NCBI lineage: Eukaryota > Viridiplantae > Streptophyta > Pinopsida > Pinales > Pinaceae > Picea > Picea mariana. Next base: position 68,356 of record JASDQU010013095.1, on the reverse strand, counting down.
CCAAATATGTGGAGTCTGCAACTACATCCAGAGGAAACTGAACAAACTTTGACAAAGAACATATATTTATGTCGAGTTGGCTACCAGACCCACATGCAAGTCATCAAACTATGAAATAGAAACTTTTGTAGTGATAATATGTTGTTTTGTCCACCCATACAGTTTCTGTTACTCACCTCCGAGGTAGACAGATACTAGTGCAATCTCTACAATTCGATACACTTGCCAAATCTGTGTTGTTGGAAGAAGCTATATACTTAAACGAAGAACTATTTTTCACGTGACCTCAAAATCCATTACAATTCCTAGCAAGAAAACAAAGAAGTTCAACCAAAAAATATCCAAGCAGCCTTTTCAACCAACCAAAGCATCGAAGACAGGGAGAACACCAACCAGAACATACCTGTTCTTTTTTCTCCGTCCTCTCTGATTTTCTCTTGTATAACAGTTTTTTTTTTTAACTCAAAGCTCACATCACATAAAACCAGTTTGTCTTCTTTCATGTGCCCCTCAATTGCATCTCTAAGTTGTCTTACATGTCCATGACCAGGAACATTAGAATGAAGGCACCCTAAAGGGCAACTTTTTGATGATAGAGAGAAATGGAAATAAGTATTTAAAACAAACGCTGGATGGTCTTCTGTAGATTTTGTGTTGATTCGCTTTAATGACAGATGTTCTCGATATTTTCACTTATTAATGCCAATATTTTTTAATACGTACGTTGAATAGTGACTAGCATCACGTATTAAAATTCCCATACCCAAGCAAATTCTCAAATCTGACATCTAAGATATGCACAATATTAAAGAGGGACATGACATCAAGGCCTCTGTGGGTGACACGTTTTTCAACTATGATGAAGCTTTTAAGAAAACTATAACTGCACAAGCAAAAAAAGAAAATAAAAATTATTTTCGCAAATTCAAAATGCAGGCAAAAAGAAATTACCAGATCCGATAGTATTCACCTGTCTATTCATTTTAATGGGAGATGTCCTCGAGCTTTTCAGTTATTAAATCCCATCATTTTGAAATGCACAATATTAAAGAGGGACATGACATCAAGGCCTCTGTTAGCAACACGTTCGTGAACTATGCTAAAGATTTTAAGAAAACTAAAACTGCACAAGAAAAAAAAACAAAAAAAAATATTTTCGCAAATTCAAAATGCAGGCAAAAAGAAATTACCAGATCCCATAATATTCGCCTGTTTATAAATTTTAATGGGAGATGTCCTTGAGATTTCCAGTTATTAAAGCCCATGTTTTCAAACCTGTCTAGTGGGTTCTAACTTTTGAAAACATATTTAATGTGTATTGGGAAGCGTTGAAGGTAGTGGGGATGGATCCCTATGTAACAAACATTACTACTATTTTTTTGTTTTTGTTGAGGACCGTATGTAAAACATACGTAAGGAAAAGTAATTCGAGAATGCTAGTTTTTTTGCACCAGCCTTCAAGTTCAAATACTTCGCAAGTTCGATTTTCAATTTTTATATTGCGGAACTCTCCGTGTTATTTGTAGGACACAGAACAACAAAGACCGAACTTAGATCCCACCACCCTGAGAACCCACGATCCAAAAAATGCTTACTATTTTTTTTGTGTGTTTTTTGTCCACTAGGGTATGTAAAACATACGTAAAGTAAAATATTTCGAGAATGATAATTTTTTTGGACATCACGCCCTTCAAATTAAAATAGTCTACAAGTCTGATTGTCAATTTGTGTATTGTGGAACTCTTCGATTGTCAATTTTTAGCGGCCTACCCTGAGAACCTACGATGAAAAAACTGGCTAACTATGGGATGAGGGCTCCGTCCATGCTTTATATATCTACTTTATAAAATTACATTTTTCTATGTTTAATTTATGTTGTCCAGGAGCACTTCTTATAAAAAAAACTAATTTGGAAATGCTAATGTATACACCATAGTTCGATACAACCTATCCGCGAAGCCACGTCCATAAAACTGACTAAGTATGGAACCAAACTATGATCGGTTGGAATGATGGTGGAACTCTCTGTGTTATTTGTAGGGCACGGAACAACATAAGCCTAATTTTCAGCCCGCCACCCCGAGAACCCGCAATCATTAACTTATGTTGTCCAAGAAACCTATAATTTCATAAATTGCATTCTCTTCTGTCCAAGAGGCCCTCTTTTAAGGAAAACTAATTTGGGAAAGCTAATGTATACACCGAACATGACCTATCATTGTTCGATAGAACCTATTGGCGAAGACGCATCCATAAAACTGGCTAAGTATGCAACTAATGGTGGTCAGTCGGAATAACCACAGAAACACGAGAAACTAGAGTCAAACGCAGTTTACAATAGGAAAGTAAAACGAAGAGGACATGTATATCTTCCACACAGCAAAAGGCATTCTCATAACTATGAAACCATAATAACACATAATCAATGGAAAAGGTATCGACAACTATGAAATATATTTTGAGGACGACAAATTCTTCTTCAACGCGTAACAGATGCAATTTACATCGCTTGCAATTCTTTAGTCTATTATTTTATCTTAATAGTATTCTACACAAACTGCAGTGCAAAAATTCAAATTAAAATAGTCTGCAAGTCCGATTGTCAACTTGTATATCGTGGAACTCTCCGATTGTCAATTTTCAGCCACCTACTCTGAGAACCCACGATGCAAAAACTGGCCAAGTATGGGATGAGGGCTCCATGTATGCTTTATATATCTACTTTATAAAATTACATATTTCCTATGTTTTATTTATGTTGTCCAGTGGTTCAAGTCCAGGATAGCCTAGCTGCGCTAGGGAAAATCGTAGGAAGAAAAAGTAAAAATTTGTTCATGTATGCTCCACTTGGTCCGGATACAGGGGATATAGCTCCGCTCTTGCAATTGGGTCGTTGCGATTACGGGTTGGATGTATGATCATCTAGGTGGTAATGATAGCATCTTTTACCCAAACCGGTGGCTTACTTTTTCTTAGTAATGGGGAATAGGACCGGAACATGCCATTGAAAAACTCTACAGAGACAAAGAAAGATGGGCTGTCAAGAACGTATTTGATAAATTTCAATGTCTTATGTCCAGGAGCCCTTCTTATAAAGAAAACTAATTCGGAAATGCTAATGTATATACCATAGTTCGATACAACCTATCTGCGAGGCCGCGTCCATAAAACTGGCTAAGTATGGAACCGAAATGCAGTCGGTTGGAATGATCGCAGAACTCTTCGTGCTAATTGCAGGGCACGGAACAACAGAAGCCCAATTTTCAGCCAGCCACCCCCAGAACCCGCGAGCATTAACTTATGTTGTCCAGGAAACCTATAATTTCATAAATTGCATTCTCTTCTGTCGAGGAGGCCTTCTTTTAAAAAAAACCGATTTGGGAAAGCTAATGTATACACCGAACACAACCTGTCATAGTTCGATAGAACCTATTGACAAAGCCATGTCCATAAAACTGGCTAAGTATGCAACCGAACGACGGTCGGTCGGAATGTACACAGAAACGTGAGAAACTAGAGCCAAATGCAGTTTACAACAGGAAAGTAAAAGGGAGAGAACAACTATATCTCCCACATAGAAAAAGGCATTCTCATAACTATGAAACCATAGTAACACAAAATCCATGGAAAAATCATTGGCAGCTATGAAATATATTTTGAGACCGACAAACTTTTCTTCAACGCGTAACAAATGCAATTTACATCGCCTGCAATTCTTTAGTCTGTTATTTTATCTTAATAGTATTCTACACAAACTGTAGTGCAACAAAATGTAACCAAAGGTCCAACCGCAAATGCATCTTCCCAACATTGCAAACCCTGGGCAAACAAGAACAAGCACCAAATAACAACCCAACTAACAAGCACCAAAAGGCCCAACTGCAGGCCCAGGACCACCGAAACCCTGCAAAGTTGAATCAAGCAACAATAAACAACATACAATGAAGAAAGAAGCAAACAACAATAAACAACATACAGCGAAGAAAGAAGCAAGAAACAACCACTCCCCCAGGAACGATGTTGTTCCAATTGCGATTGAAGAAACCCAAACGTGCAAACTACAACAACACGAACACGCAAGCAAGAACAACGACAACATGCAAATAAGAAATCAGTGCCATGCAAAAAACAAGCATGGACCAGAACCAGCAATGTCGCTGGAGCATATAAATTTTAAAAACGGAAGAAAATGTCTTGTAACAAGCCTGTTAAGTAACCATTCAACACTACCAAGCATGTTAGGTAAACATTTAAGTCTGTCAGAAATGCACTATAAACATTTAAGAAAAAAAATCAATG
>JASDQU010013095.1:28918-43247 GCA_032191745.1 Picea mariana | reverse complement strand
TCATTTTCTCAGCTTCATCCTTCTCTTTTAAATATTTCTCATCCCTTTCCTTGGCCTCGTTCTTCTCCTTCATCACTCCTTCCATTTTTTCTTCAACTTCGCTCTTTTCATGTAGAGCAGTGGCATACTGTTGTTTCATTTGATCCCTCTCATCTATCACTTTGGTCAATTATTTGCTTGTTAAATTTGTGCGGAGCCTTATCTCATGCATAATTCCTACTTGAAAGCTTTGTAGTACGTGTATAGGAATCTATGAAATCACTATGTTCAGATGACTTAGTGCTTATATATGTTCTTGTAGCTATGGTGTCAGGAAATCAAATGCATATGTATATATTAGTAACTCTCTACTCCCAACTGCTAACTCAAACATAAATGCATTGGCAGTTTGTGCCTCCTCCATCGGAATCGTGGACAATCCTTCACTCGATCCCCTTTTTTATGTTATCTTGTAACACACCCACTATCATAATTTAAAAATTTTGGGTTAATCTCCCACAAATGAGAAATCTCCAGAAACCTGCATTTGCGAAATGCCAATCCCTGGTTCAATATCGGGATTCGGGGTTTCGGAGGTTGCGGTGTCGAGGGTCCCTGTCCTCTCGAATCCCTGATCACCGATGGAACGAATTTCCGACGTGCCCCTTGGTTGCCTCAGCCCTGCTTGGCTAAGCCTTTGGTCCATACGACCGGTTCCTATATGACCATAGCGACAACTTCTCATCGGGGCTTCAGAGTTTGCGGTGCTGAGGTGCACATGTACCCGGAACTCTCGATCCTCCGATCCCCGATGTGCTCCTAGCGTATTGGCTCTTTGGGCTAAGTCCTGGTCAATGCGACCACAACCTTCACTAGACCACAGCCTTAAATCCTGTCGGGGTTTGGCGCCTTTCAATATCATGATGCACAAGTCCCCTGGACTCTCGACGCACCTTTACACTGGCTATCCCCCTTGGCTATACAATGGTCCATGCGACCACTTACCATATGACCGCAGCCGTATAACCTCCCATCGGGGTTTTGGCATTTGCGACGACACAAAACACATGTCCCCGGGACTCGCGATTTCCCGATTCGCGACGCGCCTTTTTTATCACGCTAGCCCCACTGGCTATACAATGGTCCATGTGACCACTTACCATATGACCACAGTCGTATAACCTCCCATTGGGGTTTCAGCATTTGCAACGACACAAAACACATGTCCCCGGGACTCGCGATTTCCCGATTCGCGACGCGCCTTTTTAATCACGCTAGCCCCACTGGCTATACAATGGTCCATGTGACCACTTACCATATGACCGCAGTCGTATAACCTTCCATCGGGGTTTCGGCATTTGCGACGACACAAAACACATGTCCCTGGGACTCGTGATTTCCCGATTCACGACGCGCCTTTTTGATCATGCTAGCCCCACTGGCTATACAATGGTCCATGTGACCACTTACCATATGACCGCAGCCGTATAACCTTCCATCGAGGTTTCGGCATTTGCGACGACACAAAACACATGTCCCCGGGACTCGTGATTTCCCGATGAAGCCTCCTGTCAGTACTTTCACTGACGGCGTTCGATCTCCTGCCAAGCGTCCTTCTGGATGGACGGTCCCGATTCCTCCGAGATTTCAAGACTTTTGATGTCCCATTCCTCTTGTCCTTGGAAACTCCGATTTTCCGATGCGTCAAACTTCGATGGCGCCTTGATCTCCGACACCTATCCCTCAGATGGACGACTCAGATTTACTCTCGGGATTTCAAGACTTTCGAAGTCATGTTTCCCTTGCTCTCAGGAACTACAATTTCCTGATTCACGACTCTTTGGGATCTCTTGCCACGTGTTCCCACTGAGATCAATGACAGAGATTCTCCGTCGGAGTTTCGTGACTCAAAAGGTCTCAGTTCTCTTTGACCTGTGAAACCCGATGCCTCCAAAATCCCGATGACTGCCCAGAATGCTGACACGTGTCCTGCCGAGATCAACGGCTAGGATTCCTTCTCTGCACACTGGGGTTTAACTCTGGCGCAACTTCTCGAGATATGACGGCTAACGAAATTTTGTCAATCTTCTCTGTAAGGTCCTGACCGTCGATTTCTTCCTCCTTTAAGACCTTCTCAAGAATGGCTAAGTATCCCTTCTACAAGAGGGAATCTCTACTAGAGATCTATTCTAGGGCTTTCCTGGAGACGGATAGGGGAAATAGCTTCCCGAGGACGGATTTGGGAGTCTAACTTAGCTCAATCTAAGCATAACTAGATTTATTTATCAACGTAAGTCGTGCATGGTTTCCTCTATGATAAGCATATATCAACTTAGTCATATCAAACACTACGCGGACATTCTCATGCTGAAATCATTTACAATTTCAAAGTTCTATGAGCTAATATCTACTCCTTATTATCAATTATTGCACAGACATTCTTACACAGGAAACATTTACAATTCCACAAGTCTATGAACATATGTGACAGCATATAAATTTCAAGATGCAATATGAGAAAAACACTTATCGAAAATAACTTCAGCAATGGAAGCAACTGCTGAGAGGGGTGATCGTTTCCACCCAACCGTAGGCGTAGAGACTCCTAATGGATTTACAACTACCCACCCCCGAGCTGAGACCACAATGTTCTGAGACCTGCGCCTCCCTGTCTGCCAGTGCCTAGGAGTGAAGGTTGCAATCCCCTCCTCTCTGCGATCACTCACTCTGCGTAAAACTTCCAGATTTCCCCTCGCATCTCCCCCTGTCAACCGCTTCTGCCATATGCCTTATCCTCTCGCAAGGTTGCATGTGGCACAATTACCCTCACGCTGGTCAGTCATGATGGCTCTATGGATAGGTGGTTCACCTCCCCATCCCTCATTAAGCCATCCACCGACCGGCCTGCAAGGCATTTATTTCAGGGCTAGCGAGCCGCTTTTGGTTCTCCGGGCTAGTGGAGTCCAAATATGGTATTTAATTCTTGGTGGAAGTTAACGCCCCTTTTTCCAGGTGCCCTCCACCACCATCGTGGTCTCGTTTCTGCACATCCCCTCTCAGCAGTTCTGCAATAAATTCAAACTGTTATTTACATTCATTGACCTCTTCCTGCAGGTCCATTTACATCACATATTCATACTTATGAGCTTTGTCGTAGTCCTTGGCCAGTTCAGTTATATTTACAATCTGGGGGAAACAGGGTGTTACATATCTTCACGGTCTCTAGTAGTTGTTGTATTGTTATCAATTGGTCCTAGACCTTCTGTTATTGTTCTACTTGTTTCTTTATTGCTTCTTCAATGGCCTCCTCTGCAGCATCCCATACTTGGTAGTTGATTATTTCCATGTCGTCGTCTATCAAATTATAGACAAGAGGTTCCTTGTGCTCTTTCATCTTTTTGCGTGCAATGACTGTTGGACCCTTCCCATTTTATTTTAGTTTTACTCTTGTTCATGGGACTATGGACTACACTTCTCCTACTGATGGAAATAGAGTATCCCCTGTGCCATTATTTTTCCCTTTTCCCTATCCTTTGTCTAATTCTTCGTCATCCCTGTCCTATTCTTCTTCCTCTTCTAGGTGGTCCATTTGTTCTGTTGGGATTTTCCACTCATCTTCCCAATAATTAGCGATCAGGAATACATCATCTATTATTAATTTGTAGTTGGTTGGAAACCATTGGTGCACAAGGTCCCTTTTTACTTGAATGTACAGATGGTGCATCCCTGCATTGAAGTGCACAATATCCTGGTATGATTCTACTATCTGGATGTGATGCATTATGTATGTTCTATGATGTTCCTCAGTATCAAAGTAGACATAAAATGCAACATTTTTGTCTACTTGTCTCCTTTTGTTTGTCGTATCCCATAAGTTGGCATACCGCGCAAGTGCATTACCTCTATTGGCTACTCTCCCCCATTGGTAATCATTGGTCTGTTGCTATCCAACAAGTGAAATCAAAATAAGAAGTCATGCATAATGAAACTTTGTGCCTCTCTCTAGGGATTCTATGCAGTCTATCAAAAATTGGTTTACCAAGAATGTGGCCCAATTCATTTGGACCCCCTCTGTGCATTTTTCCACGGCTGCAATTACTACGACTGACACTTCGTCCCTTTGACATTTCCTCAACAATTTGCAGGCCAACACCTATGTCGAAAATCACACAACATCATTGCTGATGCTCGTGACATCTAACCCCCTCTTTCCTCTGAAAGCGTGAAACTTATTTTTCATAGATTCTGCTAGTGTTTTCTCCCCTATTTTGTTTTTGAATAGTGTGGTCAAATCCTCTCCTTCTTTTGGTAAACCTATGATCCACACAATTAGTTGTGTATCAATTGATACTATTGGTTCAATCCACAACGTTCCTCCATGGATGCAACTGAGTAATAACTTGACATGGGCATTTATTTCGAGACTTTGTCCACAGTGGGGGATCTCCAATAGGTTAAATATCCCTAACTTCTCAAGTCTTATTGCCCACGTCTATGGTTCAAGTAGTGTTTCTCTTGTTCCTAGTAGACTTTTGGCACACAAATACTTTTCCCTTTCTAGTTTGGGAAACTTTTGTTCATCCATGATATCGTGATCTGCAAATTTCAGGGAAACAATATTACCTTGCATGTCCCCTTCAACAATTACACCAGGTGGGATTTCCAGTGTGGTCAGTGGGTATTTTCCATCTACAGGTACTTTAACTTGAGGCTCAATATCTTTTCGTGGTGGTGTATAGTTCCTATGAATTCTTGATTGTGAATCCGAAGCTCTGGGTGTTTCCTCGAACACTGGTGCAACTGGTGGTCTTTTTGGTTTCCTGCATGTTGTTGTTGTTGGTGCTCCAACTTTTGGTGGGGCCATTTTTTGTGTGACGGGTTTCTTTGCTTTCTCTTTTTTGGGTATGGGTCGTCTCTAGTTTGGCTCTATGTGCTCATAGATCTGAGTAATTGCAATTAGCCTTCCTTGTCGAGAACTTTTGTGCTTTTATCACCCTTCACCAGCTGTATAATTTCTTTCATTCCCAACGAAAGTGTCGAATCCAGTCAGAATATGCCATTAATAAATCCTTACTATGGCATTAATGCCAAATCCTCCACCTTATTTTTCCTTCAATCTACCAGTCTATCTTGATCCTCGGCGGAACCTTCTATTTATGTCTACGCCTTTCCAGTATGTTTCTTCATTTATGGATTTTTAATTGTCATTTTTATGCTTTAATGCCCTTAATGGTTCTTATTTCGTTCTTGAATTTTTCACGTGCTTAACTAACTGTGCATTGTTGAACTCTGATCTGTGTGATACATCATTTTTCTGCATGATACTCCTTCCTGTTTACCTTTGTATTTCTTCTTGTTTTTTGACTTTTTATTTGTTTCTTCCTTTTTCTACTTTTTGTTTGGTTTTCTATATTTTATCTCCCTACTATAGTACCACTACTATGACACATGTTTTCTTGTGCATTTCAGATTAATTCACAGATAGTCGTCTGTCTCTATAGAATTTCATCCAAATCCCATTCACCATTCCTCTCAGCGTTTCTCCACTCAACGTTTCCAACTATGCAGCACCTACCTCTGTCACATGTTGAATTACATAGGGTCCCAACCAATGCATTCAAAAATTTCTTGGATGTTGCATGAACTTATTGTCGTAGAGTAATACTAAGTCCCCCTTTGAAACTTTTTCTCTTTAATATGTCTATCATTCCATGCATTTTCCTCTTCCTTCTAAACTTACTGGTGGAAGTCTATGATAAATAGATCTTCCTCACACTGTACTAACTATGACAATCTCTCTTCTACTGTGCCAAATTCCGAAAGATCCGTAATTTCTTAAATGTGTAGGCTAGGTAGAATACACTCCATCAGCATCACTACTTCTTGGCCATAAACCAACCTAAAAGGTGTCTGCCCTGTCAACTTCTTACGTGTATTCATGTATGCCCATAATATTGTAGGAACCCTTAAGTTCCAATCATCTCTCCCTACATTGCATATTTTTGTCAAAACATTGTCCAAATTTTTATTAAAAGCTTCTACTGTCCCATTGGCCTGAGGATGATATGGAGTACTCCTCTTATGATGAATTTGAAATTCCTTAGTCAATGTTGCAGTTTTTTTATTCAGGAAGTTTGTTCCTTGATCACTGAGTAATATGCATGGACATCCAAATCGTGTGACTACATTCTAAAATACAAACTACACAGCAATCTCTGCAGTGAAGCCTATTATTGGTGTTGCTTTTGCCCATCTGGTCAAATACTCTGTTGCAATGATTGTGTACGTGGATCTTGATCTTCTTCCAGATGGGTTAATTGGTCCAACAAAGTCTATTTCTCATTTATCAAACGCTTGTAACATAACATGTGGATGTAAAGGCATATCATCCCTACTATATGTATTTCCCTCCCTTTGACAAACATCACATGCTTGATAATATTCTTTAGCATCTTTATGAAGTGTGGGCCACCAAAGCCCTGCACACAAAATATTTTTCACAATTTCTTTACCTTCATAATGTCCTCCTGCAATCCCTTCTTGTGCTTATGTGAGTATCATAGGCCTTTCATGTTCCAACACACACCATCTCAATATCCCATCTACACCTAACTTGAATAAGTTCCCTACAATCAACTAATAGTTTGCTTCTTAACCATTAATTGTTTCTTCTGCGCAATTGTCATTTCTAGCAGAACCAATCCTATACTTAGAAACTGTACGATGTCTGCAAAGTAGTCATCCACCATTTTAACTGCAAATAACTGTGCATCCAACAAGATATCATCTAGATTTCCTACATCTTCTCTTTATAGTATGCACGATAAGTGATAAGGTCCTGCATTCAACTTTCTTGGATTCACAACAACCTCAAAGTCATATTCCTGAAATAATAGTAACCACCTGCATATTTTCCCCCCCAACACTTTCTTGTTCACTAAGTATTTTAGTGCAAAATGGTCTATATACATCCTAAAGTGAGAACCTGGTAAATAATGTTGAAACTTGTGTAGTGCATATACCACTGCCAATCCTTCTTGTTCTGTGGTAGTATAATTCTTCTTTGTTATGGACAACTTACTACTTGAAAAATCAATTGGGTGATATATGTCTCCTTCCCCTGGTTGAGATAGTATTGTGCCCAAATCTATGGAAGATGCATATACATGAACATGGAACTCCTTCTTCTAGTTTGTGCTTAAGCGTATCCAAACCCTTTTGACAGTCCTCGTTCCATTGGAAATTAGCTTCCTTCTTCAACAAATTATCCATAGGTGTTGTAATATGTGCATAACCTTTGATAAATTTCTTGTAATACCCTGTGTGACCCAAAGTTTCCATCAATTTTCTGAATGATGTAGGTTGTTGTAAATCCAGAATCATAGCAATCTTGGCAGGGTCCACTAATAAGTCCTACTTGCATACAACATGGCCCAATAAAATTCCAAAAGGCACGCAAAAAACACATTTCTTCAAATTCAGTGAAATATCACATTGTCTGCACCTATCCAACATTAAACTGAGTACTTCTATGTGATATTTTAGTAAACTAAACACAGTCCAATTGTCTAAGTATAATTCAAGAAAATTATGAATAAATTCCTTAAAATATGCAACCACAACTCTTGAAAAAACTATAGGTGCATTCTTCAGTCCAAAGAGCATCATTGTGTATTGATAACTTCCCCACTTTGTTGCAAAAGTAGTCTTATACATGTTTTCCTATGCAATTTTGATCTGATGGTACCATGAGAATCCATTTGTGAAAGAATAGGCCTCCTTCCCTCCTACATTCTCCAGTACCTCATCTATGAACAATTTTGGAAATGGATCATGTAGACATTCATCATTCAGCTTCCTCAGGTCTACACAAATCCTAATTCATATGGTTTTCTTATCTTGTATCACCATTGGACTTATCCACTTTGATTCCACCACTGGTTCGAAGATCCTTGCGTCCAACATCCTATCTATTTTTTCTTTCACCTTCTCTTTATACTTCAGATTTAATGTTTAGGGTATTTGTCGCATTGCTTTCGCTCCTAGTTTCAAAGGGATAGTCATCTCGCATAATTCCCCAACTATCCCCTTAATTTTTGAGAATGTAGTTGGGAATACATCTTGATACTCGCACAATAAATATGTAATCTTCTCCACAATTTCATCACTCCAATAATCTCCTATCTGGACAAACTTTCGATTCTCTATCGTCCCAAAGTTTACTTTATGTGTCTTTATTGGTTGTATATATGCAACAAATTCAAGCTTTGGCCCTTCTATTGCATGCTCTAAATCAGTTTCGTGTACTTACACATTTCTTGGATCTTCCTCATCTTGTTCTTCTTTCATGACATTGAAACACTCCAACAAATCATGGACAGTCATCAAAGCTCTATGCGCACTACACACGGGCACCACCTCCATCAACCCTTCTTCTTAGAAGATGTTGGTTTGTATAACCTATAGCATTGCATCTATTGATGGAGATTCGTGTTCAAAAGTAAATGTTACCTTGAAACTCTGAGTCAACTCATCCTAGTTTGTTGTTTATCTACGCATTTCCAGTTCCAAGTACGAGTTCTACAGAATTGTATCCAGGGTATGTATAAACCTATGTATCCATTCCTCCTTTGATGTCGAACTCCATATGTTTCTACACTGCTCCACATGATCTATTGGGTTACTTACCCATGTATACTTATGTGCAATATTCTCTAAATCGGTACCAAATCTCACGTTAGTCTCTAACACTGCAACCAATCTTCCATCCCCTCTTTATGTGAAACCCACCATCTAGATGGAGTAGATTTCAGGACAACATCTAGTGCCAACAACCTTTGTTTTTCAAGTACCTGTAACTCAAATTTTTTTACAAACAAGCTTATGTTAGTTAATTCATCATACTTGGGGGACCACATAACTCCATTCCAATCCAGCACAATGATCGAGTCATGCGTGCACATCATCTAGTTGATGCTTCATACATTTGTTGTTGCCAATGTTCCAAACCTTCCTTTGAATATGATGCACATGAACTAATACTTCTCCAACTTAGTGCACCATCTGCAGTAGGGTTAACATAATTATCCATCCACGTAGTCATATCATACAAGTTATCAATTTTGTTTATCCTCGCTGGCTATATGTACCTCTTCCCATCTATTGGATCCAATGGTGCAGTAACCTTCAAGTCTCCTACCTCAAATATCATTTCCCTCCTCTTCAAATTAATAATCGCTTGATTATCAAACGCATATTCAAGTCCCATAAGTCTTCGATATGGTTGACTATCATCCATGATCTCAATGACCAAGGATGATTTTAGGGGTTAAATTTCACTCATGGGATAATTTTCCATGGTTTTTCCAGAAAAAAAATTCACTACTCTAAAAATGATTCGCCCAAATTCTATAGGATAAAATTATTTTACCTTAAAAATCGCAAAAACTTTATAAAAACTATATAAAATCCTTATAAATTTGAATATTTTTACAAAAATATCGCCAAACATTTTATAGTTGGAATATGAAGGATTAGTAAGACTCGCCAAGGTTTCTACATTTTAAAATAGATTTCCATCCTTAAATTTATCCTTGTCAATGACTTCAAAGTCTACTATATTACGCACTCCATCTATATTCATGGGTACTCCTATCAATCGGCCAATTGGTACTAGCTTGTGCTAGTTTTCAAACCTTAACTAAATAGGATACCAGATTAAATTAGGTTTCCCCATCATCTCCCAGGTCCATTTTGGTAACACATTCACATCAGATCCCAAGTCCAAGATAACATTATCCACATCATATTCCCCAATCTTTGCACTTAATCTGAATTCTCCATTGGTCCTCTTTCTACGCAGTACATTATTCACTAACCTTTGTGAAATAGGAGATTCCCTTCCTTGCATGCAATGATCAATCATTTCATATAATGTATTCAACATAGTTTCATATTTTATTAATTCTACGCAACTCCTCGGGAATTCTCTTAGATTACTTACCTTCCAAATTGGCTTCTCTGGCATAGTGCGATCACAAACATGAGGTGACGATGGTGTTGATGCTACCCAATCCAGTCCTGGTATCTCTTTTCTTGCCCTCTGATACACATCATTTTCTTGTTGAAGGTCGAATGTTGGCATAGGTCTTGTTGATTTCCTTATCCATTTTTCAATCTCCTTTCCTCTATTCATTGCATCATAGCATGTTCTAGTTCCTCTGCATGTAACAATTGTTACTCTAGGTCCTTCATTGCACGTCTTGAATGATGTCTTTTATACATTCTAATTTGGATTTTGGTTCAGATTCCCTCTTTCCTTCCACTTCACAAGTAGTTGAGGAAACTCTCATGTCGCATGGTCCAATGCTCTACAGTATGTGCAGGTTGTACAAGGGTTCAGGTAGTCACGAGCTACATGTCCTGGTTGATTATAATTTTAACATATTATCAATCCTCTTCCTCTGTTAGAATGTCCTCTGCCTCAACCTATGCCAACAATTCCTTTGTTTCCTAGATTAAATCCTCCCTGATTATTATATTGTGGACCACCTCCTTCTGTCGCAACATTCTCCTCTTGAATCTTGTACATATCTTAAGTGCGCTCTCTCATCAAATCGAATGCATAGAAATCCTTATCCTCATGTCCGACTAACTTACAGAAGTTACAAAATAAGTTCCTCAGTGTACTATGATATTTTTTCATTAATGGACACTCAGTCAGAAAATATCCCCCTCCTATTAATGGATTTTGTGCTCAAGTTACCAAATATTGTGCAAATGTTGGGCATTCATCCTTATGGTGGCCTTCAGTCCTACACTTAGTACGCCAGACTTATTCTCGTTTCTCCTTCCCTTTTGTAAGTTCTTCCAATTGAATCATCAAGGCAACTAACTGTGTCTATACTTTCCCCATCCCTCCATTGTCTCCTATAGGGGATGTTTCCAATTTCATTGCAATCTCCAAAGCTTGAGGTTGCGATGCAACCTTTTGTTGAATCAATGTCCTATGAAAGTTTGGTAGAATTCCGAAAATAAATCGTTATTGGTGTTGTTGATCATGGATCTGGAATGTAAGTCTACCCATCATATCCTTAAAACGTTGGTCATAATCCCAGACTGACTCAGTCTGCACCTGTTTAATTTCCTTCAACTTTGGCTTCTTGAACTCTTTCAACAATGCTTGTCTAATTTATGCTATCATCTTGGCTTGTTCTATAGGCGTGGTACTATGAAGTTTCGTGTACCAGACTAATGTGTGTCCCCTAAATGTTATTTCCAGGTACGTAATATTTACAGCCTAATCTTGGGCATTCTTTGCAGCCCAAATTGTCTCAGACAAATATATGTTTTTTTGGGTCCTCTAACCCAACTCCTTATAACTTAGGAAATCTGAGGGTGTTATCTACCCCTTCCATGTTTCTTTGTGTAGTACCTCCCCTAGGCGATGTTGGTAGACTCTAACTCTGTGCACTTCTTCCACTACTCTGATTTCCACTACTTTATCCTCCCTTTCTAACTATGAGTGTTTTTGACAAATCGTCGAATATGATCTCTGATATAGGTGATGCACATGGGGTTGTGGAATCAACACAGAATCATTTCTGAGTAAGACTTACCGACTCTTATATTATAGGACTTGACCGAGAATTCTCTTCCTCTCCTTCTATGTATGGTATTTCTATGATCTAGACGATTGTGCAAGGTTCTCTTCCCTCAAGCTCACTATGCAGCTTTCTTTCTCAGCCCCAGTCTTTTTCCTCTTATATCTTCTTCCATTGCACAACACTCCAAAATCATCTTCTTCTTCTTATACAATTTCTTCAGTTCTTTTCATCATGTGTCCCTCCCTTCCTTCATGCCTTCCTTCATTCTTTCCTAACTTCACATGATCCTCTTGGCATCTCTCGGTTTCATTATCTACGCAAAACCCCCAATCAAAATCCATGGTCATTACACACTTGTCGCACAACAACATCTTTATCCACACACCCAATTATTTCAAGAACCTTCCACGTAGACCTTTGAAGAAATCCCTCTCTGCAGCACTGTATGACTAGGTACAATCCACTGCAAATTCTGTAATATAACCTCCCAATATATTGTCCAACCATAAATCAATTGTGTGAGAGGTCTTATTACTTATAGAGTTCATCTTCCTTACCAACTCAGGAGTCCAGTTCCTTGGTGTTACGGTTCGGTACCTTTCAGTATTCTCCACCAATATTTCTAACCACTCAGTTAGAATAATCAAAAACTCACCAAAGAAAATATAATGCAACTTTGTGTACAAATACCTTTGCATCCATTGCTCATCACTCATCCGAGGGTTTCTACTCTCTTTTTGAGGAAATTCTTGTTCCTTCCCTTCTAGCCATTCTGAGATATCTTTCTTAGTCATCCTCCAAAACATTCCCTCAATCACAGATTATGGGTCCCGACAACAGAACCGTTTGTTGGTGTGCAGTTGTAAGACCCTCGATTCAAGTTATCTTAACCAAAAAACCCTTCAGACACTGTCCCTTTCAACATCACCTACATGCAAGTGAATTCTCACTCGAGGCATCTATTGGGTTTGTAGGAACCAAGTTTCTACGTTAGTGAGGGAATGAGAGGAGATAATCTTATTCATTCTTAAATATCTGTTATGTGTGTATTAACCTATATTTATTCTTCCTTGGTTACTTAGTGAATTCAATTTATATTATCACTATACTACAAATTGCAACATAACCCATTTACTATAACATTCATAACTATTGTGTAGTGATCATATAGTAGAAAAATATAGTCTAACATGCATAAAGATAATATTCATGATCAATAACATAAAATAAAAGTAAACATAGTAGTTAACATGGCTCACCCAACTTTGGGCTACATCCACAATAGATGGATTCCTTATTATTCTTGTTGTAATCGTCTCAGGCTGCACATTGTGCTTACAATAGAGATATCAAGATATCTCTCTTCTCATATTTCATGTCCTCTCTGCAGTGCAAGCCTCTCTCTGCAACTCTCTTTCTCCACTGAGACATAGAATTTCTCCCTCATACTCAGTCTATTCTCTCACTCTCCTCACGAACATAGAATAGAACATATTAGCACTCGGAAAAAAACCAATCATCAAACCAACCAACCAACCAACCAATAACCCCTATTCTACTCGACCCATTACATATTTATACATGGATTCTAGGGCTCAAAACCCTCTTTTTCTTATCCCAAAAACCCAATTACAACTCAGACTGGCTCATGACAACTCGTGTTGACGTGCTGTTGGGGCTTTCTTTTCCTACTTTTACGCATGCATGTTGCTTTTGCATTCCTGACTGTCATTCTTCCTACTTTTGCGTGTCTTTCTACTTTTAGCATGATGAACTTATCTCATTCATTTTCACCTGCTTTCTTCTCTTGCTTTATTATTTTATAAGTATGATCTTACTACGCACTTCTGAGCTTGCATGTGCCTTTACTACGCACTCCACTCTTGCCTTGTCTTCTTTCTTTTTTTGTTGTGCCTATCCTCCATACTTAGGATTTTTATGAAAAATCAATCCAAAATGCATATCCAACACTTGTCTTAAGACTAATTTCCTTAAATTTTGGTGAGGAAGGTAAAGCATAGTAAAAAGGAACAAATTTTACTCCTTTACCCATGAGGAGGGAGAAATTATAAATATGATTTTAATTCCAGAATGGAGAAATTAAAACTATGTGTGTGTGTGTGCAAAATTTAATATTGCATTTAAGTCAAATGCAAATGAAATAACACCAGGAAGAGGAAAATCTAAACTGAAGCAGAGAAGTTCATAACGTTCCCTCCAGGGAAAAATGATAATTTGACGTAACCAGGTCCATGAAGTTGAATTCAAGAAAATCTCACAACCCTATAGAATTTTCCTCGGACTTATGATTTTATTATATTATTTTTTAAAGTCTGGAAAAACTATATTCATTTCCTTTATTTTCATGTTTAATTAAATAATTTTATTTAAACTCCACTAGGTATTGGAACCGTGCAAGGATATGTGTGTGTGTGTGTGTGTGTGTGTGTGTGTGTGTGTGTATCCACACATACACACACACACACACACACACACACACACACACACACACACACACACATATATATATATATATATATTATTATCCTTCTCAAAATATCGCTTATCAGGAAAATGGAGGATAATATGCCTGGTGGATGAATGACCCGAGACCGAGATGAAAATATAATTAAGATATTATCATAATGTTGAAGCATACCACAAAATGATCTGTGATCGATGATTTCCAAGCCAAACATGATTAATAAACTCATAAATGATCTCCTCAATCATATCGTAATAAC
>JASDQU010013095.1:13744-28779 GCA_032191745.1 Picea mariana | reverse complement strand
TGTTTTCCCTAGCTTGTAGTTAATCATTAATTGTGATCACCATGCTATGGCATGGGAACATCGTAAATATGTTATTGATAAATTGCAAATAATTGACTGTAGGGGTGAAGCCTTGAAGTACGAGCCATGATATATCTAGAGGAAATAATCAATTAATGGAGGAAGGACTAGTGGTTGAACAATCAACCACCCCCATGAATGGAAACATGGTCTGGCTGAGGAGACAACAGGTTGTCAGACCGAAGTACCACATAAAATTGCAGGCCCAGGCTGACCTGAGCTTCCTTCTAACAAAAGGAACCATATAGGTGAGATAACCTTCCTAAGAAGGGAGTGAAAGACACTAGAGACACTAGACAAGAACACAAGCACATAAGGGGAGTGTGCAAGACTTCCCAGTAGAGAAATTATAGAGAACATGACCTGAAGAAACATAATATGAGCTTGATGTTGAGGAAGCATCTGGTAAACCTCGCAGGGTTACTGTGCTAGAGAGAGAGTTTCTAAGAGATGGAATAAATTCCCTAGTGATATCATGGCTTGGCATGAGGATGGACAAAGTGCTAAGAATGAATGCCTCTGATCCTATTGTTGGGTGGAAAGGCACACACCCATAGTTAGTTAGATGGCTACAACCTGTAATAGATAAGTATTATCTTAACCTGTGTAATCGAACTGTAACTGTGAAACAAAGTTGGATATCCTGGGAATGTTTCAGGGATGTGCATGTCTTCTTAATGGGTATACTATATTTCTTTATTTATTATTTTTTGTATATTTAAGCAAGTAAGGGGTTATCTGGCTTGTACCCATAAATGCTCGAGCCCTGTGGTGGTACAAATTAAAATAAGTGAACTGGGAGTCTGTCGACCTCAACACAGTTTCACGGGTGCAAGTCGACCCTCCTAGTTGTTCTGATTCTCTTGGAGGAAGGATTTTGTTAAGCTCGAGAGAGGTAGTGCATGTAGGCATAGAGTCTCTGCGTCATGGGAAGAGACCGATAACCTCTTAAAGTTATAAAATTAACGAATGAGCACAGGGGGTACGCGGAATATTCTTCTAAGTCTTAAGCTCAGAAGAAATAGCGCAAAGCACCTAAGTATTTCAGAGCTGACGAAACTCAAGAAGGATAGAGAGACTTAAGTCTCGAAATGGAGGACCCTCTTCGTTTGGAAGATGGGTGAATGAGATTAGTTCAGGAGGAGTTAAAGTCCCTCACGACCATTGGATCTAGAGAGGGAATGTGGGCGTTAATCCCTCGAGTACTTCAGACTTCACGGGTCCGACGAATTGGGTGTATTCATCGTAAAGGAGGCAAATCCTCTAAAATCCCAGAGTCCTGAAATTAACCTAGGTCGTAGATATTAGGATGCCAGGGAGCTATCCCAACCATCAGATCTATGATATAGTCAGCCCGACGTTGACCACTTCAGAAGGATAGGGGTGTTGTAACGTCGAAACTCCCGAAGTGTCGAGGTCCTGAAGAAAACATGAACCATCGATCATGTTGGATGAGTGTCGATGGATCCTTTAGTCTGGAGATTGGACACCCCAGGATATCATAGGCGAAGAGTGGGTGAAATTGCCGAAGTCTCGAAGTGATGAATTCCATCCTAGTTGTTGGTGCTAGGAGACACGTGGCACCAGATCTCATGCCCCAGAGGTTTAACACCCTGAAAGGAATCAAGTGTAGAAGGTCGAAGACTCTTGAAGGCCAAAGAGTTGGAGTTCACCTGAGTCATCCAATAGAGTGGACAGGTGTCATCAGATCCTCCATTTCGGAGGATAGCCACTTCGGAGGTGTTGGAACAAATATTGAAATTTTGTCTTTCGGTAGCTTAGGAGGAAAAAATTTATATTGTTTAGCTACCGAAAGTGCAAACTTTTGGTAGCTTAAATATCAGGTTTCATATGCCCTTAGTTGCCGAAAGTGTATATGCATCTTTACTCAAAAATCAAGTCACGTGGAGGTACTAAAAGAATGCAATAAACATCAATAAAATCTCTATAATAAGGTTTTACATAAGTGCCACGTCACCATTTCTGGTTTTCAGCAGTTGGGGGTTTGGCCGACATAAAGATTTTGACCATTGCTTCATTTCCCCGAAACCTAAAATCGGGGTTTTGGTACTTTCAGTGGCTTACAGCGCTCTGAAATCACACTATTAGCTGTCGAAATTCAGGACTTTCGGTGGCTAAGATACCCCTGTTTTCGGCCTGTTAGCCACCGAAATTGCAGGTTTTTCCAAAAAAACGTCCTGTGGGAAAACTCACTTTTCTCAACCTTGGAGAGGTTTTTTTACAAGTTTGAATAGTCGATTGACATCCAAAGATCCTAAGCTTTCCATTGGTATCTTCATATCCTAATTTAGAGCTCAGAAAGGCAGTAAAAAGTTCCCCGCAAGATGGCACTACAGACATGACCCAGAAATTTAGGAACGTGCCCAGATTTCAGTTAAATAACTGCCAGTTTGTTTCTCAGTCGGTTTTGAGGTCATTTCTCATTTTTTATACATTGAAGGCTTATATATTGTATATCTATTTGAGAGAGAAGGGGGCGGAAAGACACACATGAGTAGTACTCCTGGGCTGTAGCATTTGTTTTCCTGTTTAAATAAAAGAGTGCATAGCCATTTTTAATCTACAGCAGAGAGTCTTCTGATTTTGTTTGCAGATAATGTCTTATTGCTTCGTTCTCACATCATTTCACTTGGTTTTATTTTCATTTTCTTCCCGATTTTTTACTGTGTTTGTAATGGAATGCATCTGTTTGTTAGATGCTCTATTGCAGGACATGTTATAGGCTATTTCTTGTAGAGATCTGAAGGTTCATAATTCATCCTTGGATAGATGCTATGTCCCAAACATCTCTTTCCACTGATTTATGCTTGGAATTCACTCATTGCTAAGTGCTCCTTGCATTTTGATATGTTTTCTCTCTATTCTGTTGTCATACTTTTATAAATCCTTCTCTCCGTAATCAGCTTCTACCTCATCTCTGTTCCATGGATTTCCATCACCAAAACACTCTTATTATTTGCTTGATCATTTGAGTCCATTCCCAATGGACTACCTCCTGGTCCAACCCACCAACCCTAAAAACCCAAAACTTTTTGTTACCCACATATTTGCCCATTGTTAAGCTTATTGAATATCCTATTGTGACATATTTTTGAGAGATCCCTCTCGGGTTGGAAGGGGCAGTTTCCAATCAAAAGTGGTTCGAGGTTATCTTGGAATTTAATTGCATGCAACCCAAGTCAATTCTGAGTGATAACATATTATTTCATTTAAAATGTCCTAAGGCTTGGCTCTATTACAACCTAGAACTAACTCTTGTGACAACATTTTCTAGTGCCATTGACAAGGACAGAGGAAGAAAGCTATCTTCCCTGGGATACGAAAAAAAGTTTAGATCTATTCCTTGATGGTGAACAAGGGATAGTCATTCAATTGGCTATGATCATTCACCTGGAGACTTCTTGGTTCGAAGACTCTACATGATTCACTGGCAACTCCACTGGTCTCAAAATGCCGAATTCCTTCACTGCTTGGATTGTTCCAAGGTTTGCTTCTCTGGACTTTACAAATGTCTATGGTTTTCCCAACACTGTTCCAGACATTAAAGTTTGGGAAGATGTCCTTCCTAAATTTGGAGAATATGCGGACGACAATCCCTCTCAACACTTGTTTGAATTCCACAAGCTCATGGATGAATTAAATATACACCATGAAGATGTCCTCATGAAATTGTTTATGTTTTCGATGGAAAAGGATGCTAGGCTTTGGTATAAATATTTACCCCATTCCAGTATTCCTTCATTGAAATATTTTCACATCTTTTTTCATCAATATTGTAAAAGAATCTATTCAGCTGAAATACTTTTTGAAGATTGTTGTAATATAAAATTCATAAGACAACAAGATCAAACTAATCTTCTTGAAGACGAGGAAGGAATATCAGAAATTTCTTAAGTCGATGAAGATAATCAGTATGAAGAAGAGTTGGTTGATAAAGAAGATGGATATGATAGCTCTTGTGATCATAATCAAGAAGACGATATTCAACATCATGGTCAACCTGCAAAAAAGAAAGAAAAGAATTGTTGTTTTATCCAGAAAATACAGAGACCACCTTCTCCTTTGACTAAAGAAGAAATAGATTTGCTCATGCATAGTCATGTTATAGCCCCTGCTTACACAGATTTGCAATGTATACACAGTCCCGGATATGAGAGTCAGACTTCTTCCATTTCTTAAAATGTAAATCTGATTTTAAATAATGGCAATCGTGTGTTTGATGAAACCTTACAGGAAGTTAATGAACCTATTTATGATGATGATTTCCAGCCAGGAAATCAGCTTGTAAGCCCTATTTTGTTTCATGAAGAGGATAGGGTTGTCACATTTAATAGTCTTGAAGGAAGTTCGTTGTTCAAGGATGTTTTAGACTGTGATTTGGAGGAGTATAAATCTGAGATAGAAGTCATGCCAGAGAAATGATCAGAGTTTCTCACGGTTGATGTCCTGAGAATTTGTCCAACTGATGACCCTCTTGATTTATCTACGGAACCTAAATATGATGAGTATAGTGATGATGAAGAGGATTTTAAAGATTTTTTGTCTAATGAAATTTCATCAAATCCTACTTATCAACTACAAGATGATCATAAAAGTATGAATGCTATGGTTGAAGATAGATATGAGTTTGTTGTTCAAGAGTCCAGTGAAGATCCTTTTAACTTTGATACATCCTCCAAAGATATCATTGTTGGAAAGGGTGATCAGAATTTTTTTCATGATATATATTTTCAGACTCGGTTTTCATTTGATCATTATCAAGACAATAATGTAGGAAATTAACATATTTCTTCTTCCCTCTTAAAAATTGTTAGTTGTAATAGGCCATCATATCATATTGATGCATTCAAATCACGGGGATATGATGAAGGAGAGCAGACAAGTTCAAATCAGTAGTTGATCATGCATGTTTCCCCAACAAATATTAAGCAGTCCACATTCAACATTCAGATCAGTAAAGGCATAGAGCAACAACATTTCAGTCAATTAGAATAGCAACAAAATGAGGTATTTCTATGTGACTTTTATGATCCTGATACTAATTATTTGGAGTCAATGAGAAGCATAGATATCAAAAAATTCTTGTCAAATGAGAGTCGGTTTTGTCATATTTTTGAACTACATTTCTGCATGCTATGGTTTACTATATTTTTCGAGTACATATCCAAAAAGATATCAGTAAATCAGTTTCTTATATGGCTTCATTGGAAACATGATTTCACTTGATAAGAGGCAGTACAATTTCTTAGAGTAGGAGTAGCCAGGAGAATAAGCTCTTCATATGAGAAACTAGATCATTTTCAGTTGTTGATTTCTTGAATAAGCAAATCAGGATACAGGCAGGCTACAGCATTTTCGAAGATCAGTTTCACAGACATTATGACTCTATAGCCTAATCAATGCATAAGAAGTTTTTTTTCAGAAAGGTGCAAGCAAAGTGACAGAGTTCAGCGTTTGATAAGGATGATCTCAGGTCACCCAATGGATGAAGGCACTTGGTCTGATGTTCTTGGCACTTTGCAGGAAAGCACCATCCCTAGATGGAGCCTATGTTGGAACAAATATTGAAATTTTGGCTTTCGGTAGCTTAGGAGGAAAAAATTTATAGTGTTTAGCTACCGAAAGTGCAAACTTTCGGTAGCTTAAATCTCAGGTTTCATATGCCCTTAGCTGTCGAAAGTGTAGATGTGTTTTTACCCAAAAATCAAGTCAAATGGAGGTACTAAAAGAATGAAATAAATGGCAATAAAATCTCAATAATAAGGTTTTACATAAGTGCCACATCACCATTTCGGGTTTTCAGCAATCGGGGGTTTGGTCGACATAAAGATTTTGACCATTGCTCCATTTCCCCGAAACCCGAAAGACGAAATCGGGGTTTCGGGACTTTTGGTGGCTTACGGTGCTCTAAAATCGCACTGTTATCTGCCGAAATCCAGGACTTTCAGTGGATAAGATACCCCTGTTTTCGGCCTGTTAGCCACCGAAATCATAGGTTTTTCCAAAAAAACGGCATGTGGGAAAACTCACTTTTCTCAACCTTGGAGAGGTCGTTTTACACGTTTGAATAGTCAAGTGACATCTAAAGATCCTAAGCTTTCCATTGGTATCTTCAGATCCTAATTTAGAGCTCGAAAATGTAGGAAAAATTTCCCCACAAGATGGTGCTGCAGACATGGCCCAGAAATGTAGGAACACGCCCAGATTTCAGTTAAATAACTGTCAGTTCGTTTCTCAGTCAGTTTTGAGGTCGTTTCTCAGTCATTTTTGAGGTTGTTTCTCATCTGTTATACGTTGAAGTCTTATATATTGTATATCTATTTTAGAGAGAAGGGGGGGGAAAGACACACATGAGTAGTACTCCCTTGCTGTAACATTTGTTTTCCTGTTTAAATAAAAGAGTGCAGAGCCATTTTTAATCTACAACAGAGATTCTTCTGATTTTGTTTGCAGAGAATGTCTTATTGTTTCATTCTCGCATCATTTCACTTGGTTTTATTTCCATTTTCTTCTTGATTTGTGACTATGTTTGTAATGGAATTCATTTGTTTATTAGATGTTCTATTGTAGGACATGTTATAGGTTGTTTCTTGTAGAGATCTGAAGGTTAAGAATTCATCCTTGGATAGATTCTCTATCCCAACCATCTCTTTCCACTAATTTATGCTTGGAATTCACTCATTGCTAAGTGCTCCTTGCATTTTGATATGTTTTCTCTCTATTCTACTGCCATACTTTTATAAATCCTTCTCTCTGTAATCAGCTTCTACCTTGCCTCTGTTCCATGGATTTCCATCGCCGAAACACTCTTATTATTTACTTGATCATTTAACTCCATTCCCAATGGACTACCTCCTGGTCCAACCCACCAACCCTAAAAACCCAAAACTTTTTGTTACCCACAGATCTGCCCACTGTTAAGCTTATTGAATATCCTATTGTGACATATTTTCGAGAGATCCCTCTCAGGTTGGAAGGGGCAGTTTCCAATCAAAAGTGGTTTGAGGTTATCTCGGAATTTACTTGCATGCAACCCAAGTCAAGTCTGAGTGATAACATATTATTTCATTTAAAATTTGCTAAGGCTTGGCTCTATTACAGCCTATAACCAACTCTTGTGACAACAGGAGGGAAGTGAGGTCACATGAGCTGAGAACTCCCAAAGGACAAAGCCTCGGGGTTCCTCGTGACTGTTTATTTGAGAGGGATGCATGTCGCCAGATCGCACACTTCAGAGGTTTTCTACTCCAGAGGATTCACAGCGAGGACATTTAGGCATAAATTGGCCAAAGCCGAAATATATCTAGGCCATCGGAGTTTGTAGATGCATGTCAGGAGATCCGACACTCTGGAAAGTTGTCACTCCGGAGGTTTTGCGAGGAGGTGTTTCAGATTCTACCAAAGTCCGGAGGCCCGAAGTCATTATGGGTTGTTGATATCGAAAGAGAGTAGGGATCGTTGATACCTTCGCACCAGTTTGGGACTTGGCCACTTCGGACTTCGGAGGAATTGGCATGTGGTGAATTGAAAATGCTCAGAGCCCAAACCTCTGAAGCATCGGAATAGGTGCCTATGGTCTTGGTGTTTGGTCATAGCCCGCGATCATATGCAATGGTGGCCGAAGGAAAGGGGCTACGCCATGATTTCGAATTTGGAAGCCAAAGCTTCAAGCATTGAATTTCCCCCACTAACCAGTGAGTTAGCTGAGGATCAAGCTCCTTCATTGGATTGGTTGGTGGATGAATTTTCACCATAGATTTATGAGCGCTGAAATCTCCGAGATATCAAAGAAATCAGAATGAAATGTTTTTAGTTGGATCCACATGGAAGCCACGTGGCCCTGACCAATGAACACCCAAGGAACTTGGGAAGGGAATATATTCCAATATTGTGCTCAGTCTTGAGCATGGAGATAGTGTTTGAAAAGCTTCAGACAAGCAAAACATGATAGAGACCACGAGTGGAGGATTTGATTTCTCAAGGAGAACAAAATTTTGGTGCCCCATCCCTTAAAAAGTCATTTAAGGGGTCGGTTATGTTACAAATTGGTATCAGAGCATGGAAACAACACTTGGCCTGCTTGGACTCATGAAAGAGTCAAGTAGTTTTCTTTATTATAAAACTTTAAGGGAGAGAGCACCCTGCCCTACCCTGTATAATAAAGCATGATTCAAAGACTGGCCTGGATCGACTGGAGAGCAGTCATAAGACTAATTTGATATGTCAAAGATAATCCTATTGAAGGGTACCTCTAACTTTAAAGGATTTTTATTATCTACCTTAACTCCTTGAGGAGAAGGACTGCAGATCAAAACTATAATCTGGAAATTCCTACTGAATTTTAGCAGAGGAATTATATTGTCCCTTTATTAGAGTGGTAACTACTCTTACAGGAGTAGGGACAAGATTATCAACATTAATGGTAAGACCTGAACATGAATGGAAGAGGTGGCATGAATTATGTTATGATGTTGCATAAACCAGACAAGAAACATGAACTGAGTTGTTATGTGATAGTGTAACATTGTCTACTTGCTAGGTCAGGCAGAGTCTCTTGAAATTAATATGGTTGATTATATGAGGATTAAGATCCTCGTGAAGAATTCCTTCATGTTTAAGGAAATATGGTAACGGTTGGTAGGATCCTTAGCAGTCCTAATTACTGCATTATTAAAAGACTAAACCCTGAATATAAAACAGAATTTTCCTTGGAAAAAAAAAGGGTCTACTGATCAAGACCAATTGGAAGCCAAATTGGTTGTCATGTTACCTTGGGCATGGTTTTAATTTTCCGAACTGTATTTATAAGTTGGGTAAGGTTCTATAGAAATTGAGGCAAGAGTGTTTTCTTGCTAGCTGTTATCGTATAGAAGAGGGAAAGGTAACCTTTGTTGGTTATTTTCATGAAGAGAGAGCAACATCAGTATGAGTTACGACTATGCGATTAGTCATGTAGGTGACTATAATCTCTAACTAAAGAACACTAGTGATAAAAACTAAATTATCAAGGTGAATGAAGAGGTGCAAGAGATGCACCTACATATAAACAAATATGTGTATACATACTTAAAATAATAATATGAATGCAATCTCTCGACTGAGGTGGAAGCTCAGTGTTGAGTGTCCCTATGAGGGTTGACATACGAATGTGTTAGCGATATTTCTGGTAAGGGGGGTAAAATGCAAGGGAATGGGTAAAAAAACCACTTTTCCTAAGTTCGGGATGCAAATGCGTCCGTGTTTAAATGGAAATAAATTCTGGATGGCAGGATTTCGCGCACCCGGATCAACGGCGCGCATCGGATTCCGGAGCCCCCCTTCCTTTCTACCTTTAAGCAGAGGGGGGGGGGTCTGGAATCGGGGGTGCACCTCTTCAATGGTCGAGATCAAAGTGCCTGGATCCACGGCACTCAAGGAAATTCCGGACCCCCCCCCGCCTTTCTACCTTTAAGCAGAGGGGGGGGTCCAGAATCAGTCGCGCATCTTCTCAACGGTCGAGATCAAAGCACCTGGATCAACGACACTCAGGCGATCCCATCCTTCCCAGCTGCTTGGTTTTAAATCAACGTGGGCCCCCTTCCTACCGTGTCACCTTTCATATCATCCACTCATCATCTACCATGTGTCCCGCTCCATTCCACGTCAGCCTCCCATTAATAACAGGCCCCTTATATCTCATCTTCCGCTCCCTCTGCCTATCGCCTTCTACTGTGTGTCTTCCCCCGTCACCGCTCTCACACCTCATCACTTCACATCTCACCCTCGTAGTTGTGGCGCCACCACCCCCATCATATGCCCCATCCTTCACGCTGGCCTCCACTCATATTCATCAAGCCGTTCAGCTAGTCCAGGCGGCAGCGCGAGGGGCCGTCCACGTCCCAAAAGGTGTCGAGTTGGCCGGGCCATCCCCAATCCCAATGAAACAGTTATTAAGGTAGTTGGTGGTGGTTAGACATCACCTCCGCCATAATTGGAAAGTTCGACTACGAATTAAAGGCACGTCGATTCGCCCATGAAACTGTCAGGAGTGGGATTACGCCTGCCATAAGTGCACGATCGTTCAGAGGCTGCAGGTGCAGATTGTTAGAAGCCATGCAGACGCAAAGTTTTTAATGCAACGTCTCGATTGTGTTGTTGTTGTTTTTTTGAGTATATGAAGGCGTTTTCACCATTTTTGTATCTATCGATGGTTGAGCAGAGCTCCCGGTTGTAAAGCTTTAATGCAGCACTGTCACTCTGGTTATGCATGGACTTTTGAGACTTCTTGCCTTACGAATGCCAGTTTCTTTCACGTCTTTGTTTACATTATGTTAGAGAAGCTTTGAATTGGAGGATCCAGTCGAGTTGCAGCTATTATAGGATGATGTTATAATGGATCATTGTAATAGTTGCGTCGTCTCTAATCGGTTCTTGTGATTTTTCCCAGTGCTGAGTGACTTGGAATTGGAGGATCCAGTCGAGTCCCCTTTCAGTTTCTTGAGACCCTGAACCAAGCGTATATTTCATTCAGAGTCTTTCTTCTGCAAACCGCCAAAGGCCTGTTGCCCAAAGTTGTTTGTTCACCTTTCTTACCAAGTCTTCCACCTATTCATCTTTTAATCAACCCACTGGCTGAAGTTAGGACAAGACCTCCTTTGTTACTTACGTACCAGACCCAGTCCCTGAGTTAGAGTGATATCTCCCCGAGTCTCTACCCATCTGATCATCCATTAAAACTATCGTGACATAAAACTGATGGGTGTTGGGCTCTGCTCCTATAAGCAATCCAGGAGTGACTTCCGACGCTAACATTTCTGGCGCCGTTGCCGGGGACGAACTTGAATATTTTCCCCGGGTTTGAACGACAACGATCAACTGATTCTGAGGGTGCATCATATATCAAAACTTTTGAGATTGCTACTATGCACCTGGCGACTCCATTGACGCAACTCCGCTGGGGAATTTCGTTTATACAAACCCAGAAGCATTTCCATCATTTCAACCATGGCTTCGAGAGGCAGACACACAAGGTCTAATCCACAGCTGTCGTTAGCACCATCTGAAGCAGACCCAGAGAAGGTTGTCAGAAAGGGTAAATCCTCGGGAGACGGTGCCTCTACAACTAAAACATGTATTTTTGATGATTTGCATGTTTCTGTAGAAACCCCTCCCCCCTCGTATCGTCCTGTTACATTACCTGCCGTCGTGGTTTCCCGTAATCTAAATTTTGGGAGTGTTCCTGCTATTTTTTCTCCTCCTGACCTTGGATTAGTAGGAGAAGTCCTTGTCACTCCTTTCTCACTAGAGGTGGTACTCTGTTTCAAACCTAGTACCTCTGAATTTTCTCCTTCTCAGGGGTTTACCACACCTCCTCCTGTTGTTATTGTTGCTAGAGGAAGAGAGCTTTATGCGCCTCTGAGTATAACAGCCCGTTCTCTGAATTCACCGCATTCCCCCTTCCACTCTGTAAGCTCAACTCTTGTCTCTTCATTTCAAACCTCATCACCCTCTAGTCCTCCCACACCCGTTGTTCCTATGGCTGGTGCTAATCCCCCTCTAACTAGAATGGACGCCATAGTTGCTACCCGATATGCTCCCTTAGTCTTACCCCAACCTATGCACCCTCTCCCCGCTGGAGATTATTTGAAATATATGCCCAAGTTCACTGGAGAAGGGGACATAACTGCAGAAGAGCACTTGGCTGCGTTCTACAGTTATGCAGACAACCTAAACATTGAAAATAAGGATGTCTAGATGTGAGTCTTCGTCCAGAGCCTGGACGGAGAGGTGAGGAAATGGTTCAGGGGACTGGCCCCCAGATCTATTGCTGGAATTGAAGCCCTAGATAGTGCTTTCCTGAGGCAGTGGGGAGATAGGAAGGATTTCATGTATTACATGACAGATTTTAGGTGTTTGAAGAAAATGGAAGGAGAGTTTGTCTCCGACTTCTCCAAAATATTTAATAAGATGTATAATAAGATTCCTGCAAAGATAAAGCCCTCAGAAGCCTCTGCCCAAATTTCCTATGCTGGTGCATTCGACCCCAATTTCTGCCTTCTATTGAGAGAAAGAAGAGCCACCTCCTTAGCCCAAATGAAAGATGCAACTGTCGAAGTGGAATCCAATGTATTAGTAGCTGACAGACTAAGGAACCAGGCCGATGCAGACAGAAGAAAGGGAAAATCCGAAGCTTCGACTTCTGGCCTATCGGTGCCCCACCCTCAAGTGGATGAGCTGACCAAGATGATGAAGTTTATGTATGAAGAAATGGAGAGACTGAAGGTGGAAAGGAAGCAAATGTACAAAGGTCTTCTGGGCACTGAAAACAAAGGAGGTTTCATAAGGCCAAATAATATTGCTCCCCTGACTATGCATAGAGAGAGGGGAAGAGATAGAGAAGACCAGAGAATTCAAGCTCCTTTACAGAACAATTTTGTGGTCGAAGATGAAGAAGGGGAAACAGACGATCTTGAGCCTAATATCCATTTCTTCGGAGAGACTCCACCTTTTCCTCATCTGACTCAATCAGCATACGAGGAGTCCCTCATGAACAGTCAGCTAAATGAGCTGAGCAAGGAAAACCAAACTGGTGGTCGCCGCGGCAGGTATGACCTGAGGTCTCAGAAGAGGGCAGTAACACCTGATGTTCCTGAGCAGTCCACTAGAACAGAGAGGCCTGCCAATGAAGTAGAAAACACTCACAGAGGTAAGAAGACCCCACCCCTCTCTCCCATTATTCAGATTCATGTTCCCGAAATAAGAGAAATCCCTAATCTTACATCTTCTTTTAATTTTGAGCATGAAATTCAAAAGATCAGAATCCCTGTGCCCCTCATCGAGCTAATCAAACATGAAGGATTCAAGAAACGCTTCTCTGAGTTGTTACAGTCTGAAGTCCCAAGCCTTCCCACAGACTCCATCAATCTGTGAGATGAGAAGCTAGCTGTCATCTTAGGTCCCATGGTAGAAGACAGAGATGATTCATCCCTTCCCTTCTACACCTCCCTGAACATACATGACAAGGTACTGCACAACTGCTTGATGGACTCAGGGGCCTCTCACAAACTCATGCCCAAAACCGTCATGGAAGAATTAGGACTAGAAGTTACTCGAGCCTATCATGACCTCTATTCCTTTGACTCTAGGAGAGTTCAGTGTCTTGGAGTTATTAAAGACCTAGTTGTGACATTGTTTTAGTTGCCCATGAAGAGTGTAGTCATGGACATTGTGGTGGCTGATGTCCCCCCCAAGTTCGGTATGTTGTTATCAAGATCTTGGATAAAGAAAATGGGGGGAAATTTGTAGATGGACCTAACATATGCTACTATCCTAGTGTTTGGAGGATGTTTCAGGATTAATCCGTAAGTGCGGACACAAACTGATCTCCCTAGATCCACCTGGATCTAGAACAAAACAGGATAGAATAATACACTTTCCCTAGATTTAGCCTATTGAATGAACTAAGAGACAAGAATCATGGACATACCTTATGAACGCTTTCCTAGGTCTCTGTTGTTCCAAGATTCACTCCAATGCTCTTGTGCCATCCAGATCACAACAGTACAAACCAATCGAAGTGAAAGAAAATCAATATATTCAATAGCTAATCTATACATATGATCAAGGAGTTATGTAATAAAGTGACATCATCTTTATGGGAAAGGGACATATTACTGTATTGAATCAATTGAAAGTGAAACTTACAACCTGAGCCTTGATGTCGTAGGTCTCCTTCCGATGGCTCTTAGCTCTGACACACACACTTGCTCATGCATGAAGAAAATCAACCACTTTTGATGACCTTGTTGTTGTCTCTAGCTGTTGTAGCATCAGTCCTTCATACAGGCTTTCAATAATTCTCCAATCAATCTCTTGCTAGTTTGCTTCTAACCTTTTCCTGAGCATCCTCTTCAATATATAGGAAAGGATAGATTAGTTACTTGGATAGGAAATGATCCCAAGATATATGGAATGCCAACACCTGAATAACCATTTGAAGCCAACTCATGTTTCTAGAAGATTCGAGATTTTATCTTTTTCCTTCCTTTGGAGCATGTTCGCACCCTGACAGTTAGGTACAGTGCAAACTGTTCGCACTCCAGCTTAATGCAGTCTGCGAGAATCAGGCATTCTCGCAGGCAGATATATAGGTAGCCTGCGAACATCCCTTAAAAGCATGATTTCTGGAAGCAGACAAATGTAACTTTTCTCAGGAAAGTGTTCTTAGTGAAGAGCTTGATTTTCCATCATCATAACATCATCATGATGACCAAAATTGTGGATAACAGAATGCCCCCAAAAGTCTGAGAGTGGAATCAGTGACAGTCGATAGACTTTGTAAGTTGCATGTGTGTGTCAAGAACCAAGAGCGCATCTAATCAGAAACTTGCAAACATCCAAGCATCAGCAGAATATCATATGTATCCCTTCTGAGGTAGGCATTTCCATCATCAGATCATAGACTGATGACATCATAAACAAAGTTCATGGCCACCAATCATACACTATGGATCCATGTAGTCATAATATAGCATAGCCACCTGAATACACTGTGGATCTATGCGACAAATTTTCAGTCAAGACGACATAGCCACGAAACATACACAGTGGATCTATGTGTCGCAAATAATACATACTCCATCGCAACCTGGATCACTTAAGACAATATCCAGGGTCTTCAATCTCATCGCCCAAATTACGAATCTAACCACGTGATTACATGTGTCGAAGTCGAACATGGTAGAAACCACTTGATTACCGGTCATTGATGTAACCGTTAACAAGTGTAAGGGAAATCACCATTAATGTCAATGACTCCCAAGGTACTAAAGTACAATCCATCGAATGTGAATAAACGAGTTGAGGTTGAACATTCGACGGAATCTTCCGATCAGGGGTCAATAATGTAAACCCACTGTCGAAAGAGAGGAAACTTTCCATTGAGGCATGCAAGCTCCAAGGTACTGAATAATTTC
>JASDQU010013095.1:0-13724 GCA_032191745.1 Picea mariana | reverse complement strand
AGGGAAATCACCATTAATGTCAATGACTCCCAAGGTACTAAAGTACAATCCATCGAATGTGAATAAACGAGTTGAGGTTGAACATTCGACGGAATCTTCCGATCAGGGGTCAATAATGTAAACCCACTGTCGAAAGCGAGGAAACTTTCCATTGAGGCATGCAAGCTCCAAGGTACTGAATAATTTCTAAGTATTGATTCTGGATAATGTACTGAAGTCGACGGAACAAAACTCGTCACAGGAGGGCCTTGATGTATCCCCCATCAATGAAACGAAATGAGTAACAGAGTTTGAAAGTGAAACAGAGCATGTAGCAATTGGAATTTGGACACAGGGAAGGCCGACATGAAGAGAATGGGTAACTGCAGATGGCTGACTCAAATAGAGGTTTCAGACGGACTTCTCTTGAACATATGAATGACACGACCAATGATTTGGCAGCATTGACTCAAATACGACACATGGAAAGACCTTGTTATCAAATCAAATGAGAGACAAATGGATTACCCAAACCAGCTATGAATGATGAATAGGGGGGTGTCATGTTCAAGAGCGACACTTACTGCCAATTAACACAAAGATGAAACATATCCCTTTCCCAATTTTTCCCCCACCATTTCTGGCAAGTACCTCTTTATTTTTACACAATCTTGAAGAGGATCACATATGCTTGTTGATATAAGCTCATCCTCCGGACGAGTCCCTCGGAGTATTTTTAACGACCCCTAGGAAGGAGTGGTTTGGTCCCATTACAGGTCTGTCAATGTTTGTTTAACGAGTCCAGAGATAGTAAACTCGAAGGTTTTTCAAGATTATAGAGTTTGGAAAAACACTTAAAAGAGAACTCTCTCAATCCTTTTTTCGTACAATAGTCCAACGAGACTGAAAAATGGTTAAACTATCGCTCGAAGGATGCATAACTTCAAATACTTTAACGAGCGTGAAAATAGCAAGATCGCTCGGCAATATTTTCATGTTTAGAGAGTCTGAAAAGAGCTTAAAGGTAACTCCAGGGGGTTCCTTTTTCGTGTAACCACAACGAGCCCGAAAAAGAGATAAAACGACGCTCAATCACGTTCTTATGTTTTTTGCAAGTGCAAGAATGGATAAAAAGTGCTCGAGGTTTTATGTCAAAACCATAGAAAACAATCAAAATCACACCACACCGTAAAGGTTTTGTCCATAATCATCCATATTTGTAGCTGCAAGTCATTTCACTCATTTCTATATTAGTAATTAGGGTTAAATAATGAATAAACATAAAAAACCCACTTTTGACATAGTAAAAAGTAAATAAAATGAATCCATAACACATTTTACCATATCATTTTACCCTTTTACCATTTGAGTTCAAAAAAAAACCTCCATTTTACCTTCTACCTTCAGCGTTTTTTCTGGGAGCTTCGGGCAATCATTCCACGAGCCGTCTATGGTATTTTGGTAAACTCTCCATTCTTTATCTTTGTATGGTTCAAATTTATGATTTGATTGGTTAAAAATCAAGTTTTGAGTTAATTTTTTAAACCCTATGCGTGTAGAGGAATTCTCATAGGCTGCCCATACGGGACCTGCAAGAATGCCTCATTCTCGTAGGCGGGCCTAAGGCAGCATGCGAGAAGTTCGCACTGTGTTCCATAGGTCACCTGCGAATAGCACAAAGTTCAAAAATTGATGCAACGTTTAGCCAAAAGAAAGAATTTTTCCATGTTTAAGACTATTAACCATCTTCATATGTTTCACATGCAGGTTTATAGCCATCATCATGGTGCTCGAATGGAGAGAACGAGAACACGAGGAAGATAATACAAACGTCAAAAATCACCCTCCAAACATTGTTGCCTTAAGAAATTGTGGTCTCCTGAAATATTTCCGCATCCCAGGCATGGGAGCCCAAGTTCGATTGCTGGAATACTTAGTCCGGATGTGGGATCCGGACCAACAAGTTTTCAATGTCGGAGCTCACACATTGACTATCGACATTGAGGACATATATTTCTTGACTGGGTTATCCAGGCGAGGGTCCTATGTCAGTTTGACTAGTAGCAGAAGGGGTGGTTTGAAAATGAGTGAATACTGTGCCCAGTATTGCGTGCCTGAGGCTGAACGGCAGAAAGGGAAAGTGGAAATTTGGGGAGTGACTGACATAACTCTCCATACCATTCTCTTCACTATTGCTCAGATGGCAGGAAGTGTTGCTCCACATATGGCTCTACAGATCTATTTCCAGTATGCCATCGAGTGTACTAAGCCCCGGGTATTCAACTGGGCTGGTGCAGTTTTACGCAATCTCAAAAAATAATTGACTAAATGCAGGCGTGGAGATCTGAAACAGTTCAGATATGGATCTTTGTTGGTTTCCTTCTTGTGCGAGAGGGTCCCGGTGTTTAGACTTCAGGCTGAGTGGCACTTTCCAGGTCCCAGGGATCTACGGATGTTACGCTGGTGTCAACTCATGGCCATACATGTGGCAGGACCGATCGTCAGGTATGACGATCTCTTCTTCGACTGGCTTCAAGGCCAGGTGTTGATGGTAGAAGATTATGCATACGCTGGCTTGGATTTCTGCAGTGATCCTGACCTTGCACTATCTGAGGATGCACAGTGGGGAAACCTCGGTAAGAAATACACCAATTTTTATCTTTTAAATGTTTTTGTATTTTTAACATATTTAAATGTTTTTTGTTTTATAGATTCATCTGAAGACTGACACCAAATTTTTGTTGATAACACAGACGTTGGAGCATATAGACCTGCTGGTAGTTCTCTTGTTTAGCGACGAGGAGAGGTAACAGTAGCAGTTCCACAGTACGCCGAGGATTATCTGACAGTGGAGCAGAACTTAGAGGGTCTGATGGCAAACGTTCCAGATATGAATCTGGAAGAGATTCCCCGACGCGATCAGTGTCACACCGTGGGAGTCTCTGCATCTATGGGTCAACTGCTTCGCAGAGTTTCTAGGACATTAGTGTGTTATCATGAACATAATCCGTGATGTCATTATGTAGAAGCTATGAGCTTCAATTTTTGATATTTTGGTCTTCGGACAAACATTTTGTAAACACAAACTTTTTGATCATTATATATACACGGCTTCTACCGGTTTACTTTACATTGTGTACATTTTAATGTGTTTGATTTATAAATTATTCAAATGTTTGTCCAATACATAATTAGCTAAAGCATCTGTTAATGTATTAAGACGTCTAGGAATATGCTGATATTCAATGTGATCAAAGTACCATTCCAAGAGGCGAATCCGCAAATATACCCTTAATAAAGTAGGACTTCGAATAGAATATACATTACTGAGCTGTAGTACTACAAGCTGCGAGTCAAGTTGCACAACCAAATGACAAATTCCAAGAGAGATAGCATCAACCAATAATTCAACAACGGCGCTATACTCTGCGATGTTGTTGGTTGCTCGGCCAAGACATATACCTCGTAGAGATATGAGTTCGTTTGTCGGGGCATAGATTGCCCATGCAGCGGAAGATAAATTCCGAGTACTACGGCTAGCTCCATCAGCGAAGCCAATATAAGGTAGAGAATACTCTGACATCTGACAATCAAACACAACGTCACGTAAGGGCAGATACCAGATAACGTCAAAAGAAAAACTAAAGTAACACACACATGCAGTATGATACATAAAATACAAGTACTCATGCACAAATAACTTATGCATAGTACTTCTTTAAGTACAACCCATTCCTGGGTTCACTCAAAGGTACACCATCATAATCAACTAGCTCATACGCTCCTTTTTCCAAAACTTTGCTAACAATGTAGGGACCACACCACATTGGTTCAAATTTCCCAGCTCCTAGGACATCTTTATCCTGTTCATATAGAAGAACAAGATCACCTTCAAAGAAAACACGAGGCTTGACATGCTTGTCATATTGTGCCTTAACGCGTTTCTTTTGGGCTTCTATTACTAAAGTGGCATCACGTCGGGTCTCGTCTAATCGCATCAAATACAACAGACGTTCCTCTTCAGCAGAAGTATTAGGTAAGAGTTCAACAGCTAGCTTCAGAGACGGTATCTCACATTCTATTGGCAAAATGGATTCCATGCCATAGACTAATCGAAGGGGCGTAAATCCCGTAGCGGATTTAACAGATGTCCGATATGCCCACAATGCCGAAAACAACATCGTGTGCCAGTTGGTTTTATGTATTCCTATCATCCGTCAAATCATATTTATAAGAACCTTATTGATTGCTTTGACCTGGCCATTAGCCTGTAGATAATAGGGTGTTGAGCTATCATGACGAAGGCCCAACTTCTCTGTAAGTTCTGACATCATATAATTCC
This sequence comes from Picea mariana, assembly GCA_032191745.1. NCBI lineage: Eukaryota > Viridiplantae > Streptophyta > Pinopsida > Pinales > Pinaceae > Picea > Picea mariana. The sequence continues at coordinate 9,403 of JASDQU010013095.1, read as the reverse complement.
TAAAATGACTACTGTGATCGGTAATGATAGCCTGAGGAACACCAAAACGAGTGATGACGTGGTTGAAAAGAAATAACGCTGTAGTCTTCCCAATATTATCGAATGTCGGCATTGCCTCGGCCCACTTTGTAAAATAATCAACAGCTACAATAATATAACCATTCCCCCCGACCGAGTTAGGGTGACATGTCATGAAATCAATGCCCCATTTAGCAAAAGGACCTACTGAGACTACAGGATGAAGGGGAGCAGGATGCGACCGAATCTTCTGATTATATGTCTGGCAGGCATGACACTTCTGAACATCAGTAATGCAGTCATTGAACAAAGAAGGACAAAAGTATCCTGCACGTAAGATCTTCTGGGCAGTAGCATACCCAGACACATGACCACCACATGCTCCAGAATGGCAGTCATTCAAGGCTTTCTCGGCCTCATCAAAATTCAAACAACGCTGAAAGACAGAGTCAATGCCTCGATGGTAAAGAGTATCGCCGAGAATAATATATTGACATGCTTGATAACGGATGCGACGGCGTTCATTGCTAGACAAGGCAGGCCAGAAAGTTTGAGTCTAGAGATATATAATAATATCTCCATACCAAATATCGTCAGTACTGATAAGGAAAAGTGATTCATCAGGTAATGAATCGACTGCTACATTTTCCATGGCAGAGTGGGGAAAATCGCAAATTAACTCGGCAAAAACTAAGGATTTCTTTGACGTGGCGTGATCGAATTCCAAGTCGAACTCCTGGAGAATAACAATCCACTTGGAGTACTTTCCCCCCAGCAATTGACGTGTCAAAATATGTTGCATGGGGTTACAATGTGAAATCACCATAGTTTTCCTGGAGAGAATATAATGGTGAAAATGTTGAACCGCTTGAACAGCAGCCAAAGCCAGTTTTTCAACATGTTGGTACTTGACTTCCATTGATGATAGACTTCTACTCAAGTAATAGATAACATGTTCATCGTGGTTATCATCTTCTTGAACGAGGACCATGCCGATAGTGTACTCGGAAGCAGCCAGATAAAGAAAGTAATCTCGACTATAATCAGGAGGGAAAAGAAGAGGAGATTTTGTGAGGGACAACTTTAAAGCTTCAAAAGCGTTGTGGGCAACTTTATCCCAAACAAACTCTAAACCTTTCTTTAAAAGACGTGTGAAACCACGAGTAATCTCGACGTAATTCGGGATGAAACGACGAAGAAAGTTTGCTTTCCCCTGCAAACTTTGTAACTGGCGTAGTGAAGAGGGAGGAGGAAGATTGAGAATCACCTCAACCTTAATAGGATCTACCCGGATCCCTTGACGTGAAACAATGAAACCGAGGAGACAGCCAGACTCTACGCAAAAGACACACTTATGAGGGTTTAAATGAATGCGATAGAACCGACAACGAATGAAAATTACTCGGAGATGATTGGGGTGATCGACTCGGCGTAAATAATGAGCCGGAAAATCGTCCAAATAAGGTTGAACGATATGCTTTATATCGTGAAACGCATAAGACATAGCACGTTGAAACATCACGCCTGCATTCTTAAGACTGAAACGAAGTTTTCTATATGCGAAAGTACCCAAAGGACAAATAAAAGCAGTTTTATGTTGGTCCTCAGGAGCGATGTTAATCTGATTATAGCCGGAGAATCCATCCATGAGGGAAAAGATTTCACTACCGGCACAGTCATCGACGATCTGGTCGAAAAAAGGGGTCGGAAAGTTGTCTTTCGGACATGCTTTGTTAATATCCTGATAATCGACGCAAACACGTATACTACCACCTTTCTTATCAATCGGTACGGGGTTGGAAACCCACTCTGTCAAAGCCACAGGATAAATAAAACCAGCTTTAAGAAGTTTTTCAACTTCGAGTTTTATGGCTGCCGCTTTCCGTGGATGGACAGGATGGAGACGCTGTCGGACTGGTTTAGCTTCAGGGTAAGTCTTAATCTCATGCACGACATTAGAAGGGTAGATACCTGGCATCTCTTCGTAACTCCAGGCAAAGATATCATGAAATTATTTAAACAAAGTAGTATAGGTAACAATTTCCTTTGAAGAACACGAAGCTCCAATGTGAACATTTTCAACTATCCCAGGTTTAACTAAAATATCAATGGGTATCGTGGGATAAATATTACTGAGGTTCCCTTCCACAAACACATCACGTGTAGATCTGGGAACGGTCGATATGACAACAACGGTCGACGGAGTCGAAATCCGCTGGTAATTCTCGAGAGTGTGTTGTTCCAGAAATAGTATGGAACGATGATGCCCATCATCCCACGGTGTGTCATCCATGATGGACATAATCATATCGTCAGTGGGAAAGAATACACGGAAAGGATCGGGAGGCAACTCCTCAAGAGAGGGTGTAGAAGGTGCTGCCGATTGAATCGCATGATAAGCAGACTCGACCGGACTTAACGGCATGACATTGCCGAAACGAGCATGATCTCCTGGATCAGGGACTATCCAAGGGTCGAAAGACTCAGGAAGCTCATGAGGTACAGCGGAGATCATATTAATCGAAGCAACTGACGGGTGTGGAATATTGGGTGGTGGTGGAATGGGGAAAGTTCCCATTAATGAAGAGTCTTTTAAAAGACCGACTCCAACATTCTCGTAACCCGGTGGGGTCTTAGCTATAAACGGCACGTTGCCAGTGCGAGTATCGGAATTAAAGAAGGAAAGTTGATCAACTGTAACAACTTTTCCCTGGTGAGGAAAACGCACGACACAGAAAAGTGTTGACACAACAGCGCACATAGAATCTACCCAACTACGACCAAGAAGAAGATTATAATCTAAGGGAGCATCGAAAACTTCCACTTCAACTTGGACGGTCTTACCTTCTAGAGTGACAGGAAACGATGAAAGAACGTCGTAAGGCTTAAAACCAGAGCCATTAAAGGATTTCAAAGTATTTTTTGATTCTGTTAAAGGAGGAGAGCCAATGGCTTTCGAACAAGTAAGAGACATTACGCACGTAGAGGCCCCCTCATCAACAATTGTGCAACAAATGTTCTTGTCGGCAACAATAACTTGTATCTGAAAAGCAAGCTGAGGGGGTAACCTTGGAACATGTTCATCCAAGTCAAAGACTATCAAATTCGAATCTGTAGGATCAATTACACATATGGCTTTCAACAGAGCCCTTCGTTGTGCAGGACAAGACTGAAGGACTTCAAGGGCAGACATCGCTGAAGGTGCTTGGGCCAGATCTTCCACAATACTGTAGTTCTGGGCCACATGAGCATGAGGATTAAAAGTCGACTTGCGAATGACACCCTTAGGGGGTCATAAGACTGTATCGAGACTGGGTCGTTCGAGATGAAGAGGACCGTTCGTAGGCGGATTCGGTGGAGAGGGTTGTACTAGATCAGGAGGTAAGTCGTCAACCTTCTCCTTAGAAGGAGTATAGTCTTTAGCTCTAGTTGCGATTGCAACGTCGTTCTTCTTAGAATCACTGGAGCACATCAAAACATATGATGTCGTAGAAGTAGATGGTTGATCATGGATGACCAACGAGGCCTGTTGCTAAGATGGGAAGGGTTGAGACAAGACAGTCGGTGTCGGTGGTTTTGGCGTTCCTTGAAGGAACTTAGAAACTTCGGCACGTCGAGGACAATCCTTTGTATAGTGATCGTCACCGCAGATAAGGCAAGGGTACCGCGGTTTCCACTTATCCCTCTCTTCAATAGGAGCATTTGTAGTTTGTTCATTCAGATTATTATTCTTACCCCCCTTATTCTTGCCTCTCCCCTTTTTAGATTTACCTTTACCGGTCGACGTAGATTGAACAACGTTCACCTCAGAGGTTTTACCGGCGGGAGTGGCAGGAGACGGAGCATTTTGAACGTTAGAAGATGTAGATTTAGGGGTTGTATTCGAAACAACATGTGAGTGGGTATGAGTAGAACCAATCACACCATCAGCTACATGTGAGGCAGCTGGAGTAGTTGAAGCACTGGAAGTACCAGGACGGGGTAGGTCAGGTAGAAAATCATACAATGTTCCCGTTTGCGAATAAATGAGATCAAGATATTGGGCACGACTTATAGCCTGCTCCTCCATAACAACGCCACCCATGGCGATTTCCTTACCAATCTCGTTCACAAAGGATTTTGTGAACCATTCTGCCAGTAACTGATCAAGGAGCTCAAGTCTGATGAGACGTCGTCTCCATCTCCACTCGTGTAAATGATCCGAGATATGAGTGCATTTATATTGTTTAAAAGAAGTTAAAATCTCAGTCCCGGTATCATAACGGATCGACAACTGGTAATGTGTAATAAAATCCATAGCCAGGGTGTTACAATCGAAGAAGAAACCTCGTGGCAATTCAATGTACCACTTCACAGCAGAACCAGTAAGAGTTCTTTGAAAAAGACGTAGGCGAATGGAGTCATCCATCAAAGAGTTGGACGAACACCATAAATGAAAGGTCATGACATGATTATTCGGGTCCTCTCCCACCTTGCCATCGAATTTCGAAATATCTGATGGGAGCTTAGCAGGAATAACAGGCCATTGGGGAGAGTGACGTATAGGGTCATTGAGAATCCTAGACAAATCTGGCAAATCCAAAGTAGCAAGAAAAGGTAACTGTCGGTTTACTTGTGGGTACTGATGGCTTTGGGGTGGAAGCCCTGTCGGCAGACCAGTAGGACCATAAGCAGACTGTCCATAAAGGGAAGGCCCCGGCTGATAGGATAGTAACCCCAAGGATTGTAACCTTGAGTTTAAGTAGGGACCTGAGGTTGAGTAGTCTGACCCGAACCCCAAATAGGATTGGTTATACCTGGGTACAGTTGGCCTATAGTAGGGACAATTTGTTGCCCCCCAGCATTTTGAGGAAAGTTTTCTAGAAGCTGATTCCAATACTGGGCCAATTCAGGAGGTATATTTTGTCCAAAAGGTGAGGTTGGTCCCCCTATCGTAGGTATAGTTCCACCCTGAGGAAGTGTGCCAACCGTAGGTTGCGTAGTAACTATGTTATGTCCGGGGAAAGGAAAAGGAACCGTACCACCCTGTCCACCAATAGGAATCTATGCATTTGGTGCAATAGTCGGGATAGTGCTACTAGGATTAGGATTGCCAAAAAATTGAGGAGGGAGTGTCGGGATAAGACGAGGAACATCATGCCCAGGAAAAGGAGGACCACCTGGAGAACCGGCCGGGGTTTGCGGAGGTGTTGGATTCAACAAAGCATTCAATGCATGGTAACCAGGATGTAAATTTGGGTTAACCTCAGGCATTCACTGGGTATTGATAGGAGCAAGAGTAGCTGCAGGAACCTCAGTTTGGACACTCATAGTATTTGCGAGATGGGCCATCTCAAGAGGGAGAAAAAAATGATAAGTAGTAGTCTCTGGTGCAGTTTCCGCTTGAGGAGATACTGGGGGGTTGATTGCGTAAACTGGAGGTGACTCAGTACCAAAAAGGCCTCGTCGAAAATCACCCGACCAAAAAGGATCTCGGCTTACTACACCGTGAGAAGGCCCAACGATCGATTCAGAAGATGTAACAACAGCTTCATCATAATAATTTAATCGCACAACAGGTCGTTCACCACGACGACTGCGATAGTCCTCTATATTATTGGTGATTCAAAAATCTTCTAGAGAATCAATGCATTCTACCCGTCGAGGTGGTGTAGAAACATCTTGGACTTCACTTGTGTCCTCGTGTGGTGGTGTAACAATTGGGATGTCACTTGTCTCCCCATGTGGTGGGGTAACAGTTGGGACTTCACTCTGGTGAGGAGAGCCCTCAGGTGTACTAGTAGGCAAGGATTGAGAAATGTCTGGATGTTTCGAAGATAAACCTTGCATTCTACGTGAACGTCATGGGGGAGCAATTGTAAACAAGTGACAAAATCCGTGAAGAAAATCCTAAGGTCAACTTCGAGAAAGCAACAACACACACTAGTAAACAAAAACTAGGAGACAATCACCAAGCAAACAATACCTTCTAGTTTCGAAGCCACTAGTTGGTGATGAAATCCAACGTCGCAACAACGAGACAAGAAGGGGCGGGGCTAAGGTGGAAAAGTTACGTTGACGACCTGCTTAACAGACTTACGCCCTGGTGTAAGCTCCCACACATAATCGTGGGTATACCCTCCAAGGAGCCCGAGTGAGTTTGATCAACGTCAATTCCAAGTACCGTGAAGACTTTCCCCTCCATAGTCACCTTGGGTAAGAACCTAGAGAGACAGGCCACTAATGTCACCACAAACAACAGTACATCCTGGGGGAACAGTCGTCAGTCCGATCCACACGCAAGGGCAGGGTATCTAGCCTGAAACCAACTCAAAGGCTTCCACTCATAATTGTGGGTATACCTCGGAGTGATCCCCGTAATACGTGCAATATCTACACCAATGTCAACAAAGCAGGGTTAGTAACTCTGCCAACACCAATGCGACCTAGTGCTTGACCCTTGTGTTAGAAGGGTGTCCCAGGACAATATGCTGCCAATGGAATTTAACACTCCCTAACTCAAGATACTATTGTGTGTTTTTGAGCTTTTGCAGAGTGTATCTCTCTTCCTACTCCAAAGCACTAGCCTAGCTAAATGTTGGTGTAAAAGAGCCCTAGAAAAGAGTTACTAGATGCATTTTAAGATTAAGCAATGTTTTTAATGGTTGTTGTTTACTCAAAGGTAACGTAAAAGAAACTCATGTATGTATGACTCTGACCCAAATAATGCAAGAACGAAAATGAAAAATTACACTTTCAATTCAATGAAACCTATATATGGGAGAGAGAGAAGTTTTCCAAATCAACCACGAATTATATGCAAAATTTTCCTTTCCAATGTCAATGCAAACAATCATGTATCAATGAACAATCTCTATGTGTCTTTTCCAAATACTTCAATAAAATCTAAAGTTTGGTTTTCCAATGTTTTCTAAAAGACAAAAACAAAATATTGAAAGAAAACTTTGTTGTTCACTTTCCAAGAAGAACTCTGATTAATGAGAAAAGAAAATCAAATCCTAAAGAATCAAACAAGAACAACCCAATCAACTCTTTCAATGAAAGTAAGAACAAAGAACAAACCAAAAGTCTTCCCAATGCAAATGAAAATGTCCTTCTGAACCAATAAGCAAATGAGAAAACCCAAACACTTAACTCTCAACCAACCACTGGTTCTCAGCCAAACAGACACACTCAACTCCAGAAGACAGAGAGAATGAAATTGCCGATAAGAGCCAAGAAAATGAAAGTCAAGCTATAAAGAGAAAGAAAGACCTAGAAACCCTAAATCTGTTCAAGCAAGCAAACTAAAGAAAGAGACATCCAAATCAATGATCCAATAAGCCAAAAAGATACAATTCAACTGATCTGAGCAATTGAAAAAGTGAAAACTCAATTTCAAAATTTTCAAAAATCTTGCTCACAGGCAAGCAGTGTCACACAGTGCGAGAAGATAGGATTCTCGCAGGCCACCTTAAAGCAAGGTGCGAGGTGTTCGCACTGGACCCTATATCCAGGGTGCGAACCTGACTGGTTCTCACAGGCTGTCAATGGACACAGTGCGAGAACTCCTGAAGATAATAAAAATTTTGAAAATGCAAGCAAAATTCAAGCAGGCTTATAGACCCAGAAGGTCTCTCAGGATGTCCTGAGGATTCAGAGACTGACAAAATAGGAGAGTAATAGAAATAGAGCAAATGGCCACACAAAATTCAAAAAACCATAAAGACAAAGGGAAGATCCCCAGTGGAGTCGCCAATTTTGTTTCAGGATTAATCCGTAAGTGCGGACACAAACCGATCTCTCTAGATCCACCTGGATCTAGAACAAAACAGGACAGAATAATACACTTTCCCTAGATTTAGCCTATTGAATGAACTAAGAGACAAGAATCATGGACATACCTTATGAACGCTTTCCTAGGTCTCTGTTGTTTCAAGCTTCACTCCAATGCTCTTGTGTCGTCCAGATCACAACAGTACAAACCAATCGAAGTGAAAGCAAATCAATATATTCAATAGCTAATCTATACATATGATCAAGGAGTTATGTAATAAAGTGACATCATCTTTATGGGAAAGGGACATATTACTATATTGAATTAATTGAAAGTGAAACTTACAACCTGAGCCTTGATGTCGTAGGTCTCCTTCCGATGGCTCCTAGCTTTGACACACACACTTGCTCATGCATGAAGAAAATCAACCACTTTTGATGACCTTGTTGTTGTCTCTAGCTGTTGTAACATCAGTCCTTCATACAGGCTTTCAATAATTCTCCAATCAATCTCTTGCTAGTTTTCTTCTAACCTTTTCCATGAGCATCCTCTTCAATATATAGGAAAGGATAGATTAGTTACTTGGATAGGAAATGATCCCAAGACATCTGGAATGCCAGCACCTGAATAACCATTCGAAGCCAACTCATGTCTCTAGAAGATTCCCTTCTAGAAGATTCGAGATTTTATCTTTTTCCTTCCTTTGGAGCATGTTCACACCCTGACAGTTAGGTACAGTGCGAACTGTTTGCACTCCATCTTAATGCATTCTGCGAGAATCAGGCATTCTCGCAGGCAGATATATAGGTAGCCTGCGAACATCCCTTAAAAGCATGATTTCTGGAAGCAGACAAATGTAACTTTTCTCAAGAAAGTGTTCTTAGTGAAGAGCTTGATTTTCCATCATCATAACATCATCATGATGACCAAAATTGTGGATAACAGAGGAGAGCATAGAAGATACAGGGAAGCCCAACTGGCCTACATAATCAGCGATGAAGCCAACCCTACCAATCATCCCATCTTTGCCTTGGACACTGATTTAGGCTCCAGTTTACTACAACTCACCCATGCCCCCGAACCCCCTCTCAAACTCAGAAAGCATCCCACCATTTCCCCTGAATTTCCTCCCTCCATCACCCCCGTCTGGAAAATGTTCTCTGACAGAGCCTCTTCCAGGGAAGGCACTGGAGCTGGGGTAGTTTTTGTGTCCCCTGCTCAGGAAACCATATCTCTGTCATACAAACTGGAATTTGAAGCTACTAACAATGTGGCAGAGTATGAAGCTCTTATCCTAGGTGTTATCACTCCAAGAAACCCTTTGTGGTTGCAGACCAAAGGTGCTTGGTAACTTAAGAAATGAATGTTTTGGTATTTTGTGAATGTGGATCAATGGGACAACTCAATACAGCTTATAGCATCCAGACATGAGAATGATAAACAAATAGACAGTTCTCTCAAAGATTGATTAATCAGCAAGTAGCTTTAAAGTGGGTGGAGAACAAATTGTAACTAAACCAGTGCAAAGCAGGGTCTAAGAGACAATCAAAAGAATTATTATCAGGCTATGAGCTAAACAATGGGATGACAGCCATTCAAAGCTTGACAACACAGATAATAATGCAGAAG
>JASDQU010013094.1:59329-89859 GCA_032191745.1 Picea mariana | reverse complement strand
TACCAAAGTAGCGCCATAAAACGTGCCTCGTACTCGAGCACCGTACGACCTCCCTGTCGTAAAGCGTTGAACTCATTGAGCTGATGCTCAATGAATTCCTCTGAAAGATACCTCTCTCAGAACCGTTCCTCGAACAGTTCCCATGACACGTCTTCAACGGCCATGTGTAGCTATGGTAGGAGCGTCTTCCACCATAGAAGAGCCCTCCCCTTCAGTTGAAAGACTGCCATGCAGACCTTCATGTTGGAGGTATAATAATGAAGTGCGAAGCACATCGCCATGTTCTCCAACCATGCCTCGACAGCTGCGCCGTTCAGGGCACCAAAGAACTCAGGAAATTTAACCTTCTCAAGTTCACGGTGAATGCTGCCCGTAACGGCCGGCATGCGCGGGGGAACCTCAGCGGATGCCGACATACTGGCCTCATCTCTGTCCAATTGGCTGATCAGAGCCTCGAACATGCACTGAAAGGATCTCATCATCCCAACTATATTGCCATCCGCTATCTACTCCTGTCCGAGAACCTGCCCGCCTCCCTGGGGGTTAGACCCCTCAGGCATAGTGAATCCCAAGTCGCGGGTCGAACCAGCTCTAATACCATATGTAATGACCCCCTCATTACGACGAGCCAAATCTAGTAACTACTGCAAAAAAAAAATTGTGTGTGTGTTTAAAGAGTGTGTGCACACGTGTACAAGGGAAAAAATAAACGCGTTCGACCTTGCATCGCCACCCGACGATGATTAAGACACAACCAATATGAAAATAAAAAGATGACAAGGATGCGTGACAAGTAACTGCATGCATGAACGATGATCACACGACGATAAGTAGAACTGACTACCCGCCCGTCCTACCCTGCAACTGTTAGGACCTCCAAGACACATAAGAAATGCTCAAGCCCAGGTTCCCATCGATTTTAACCATTTAAGGTCTCAAGGCTGGCAACTGTTCTAAGGAATATGGAGGTGTCTACTTCCCGCCCGGCACAAGCCAACCAAGCACTCAAAAATTACAACCCAGTACGACACTAGTGAATCAAGGGACTACAATCTATAAGATTCTTAAGGTCATTCCAAAGCGCAACCTTAGATCATAATTCATCAACAAGTTATCCTCTAAATCAACATTCAAGGGGCCTTAATGTTTAAGTCTGAACTTCGATTGGTTTAACATTTAACAACATAATTAGTCATTTGTTAAAATCATAAAAATAATGAACTCGCTATAATTATCATTGGCACAATAAATAACATTTAATCTATAATCAACGAAATATCCTAAATCATTAAACACAATCCTCGTAAAATTTATATTAGCATTCATTCTAGGATCTAAACTTATAATTTGGTTAGACAAGAATTATGAGCCAATAATTGTCTCCACAACGCGAGGATTATAATTCCATAATTAATGCAAAATTCAAAATCTCTTCATTGCAAGCACATAAGTAACATTAACATTACTAAATAATCTAAGGGTATAATCGATGAAGTAACATTAACTTTTGAATGTACAACGATCTAATGTATAATGATCTAAATGCATAAATGTATAAAGTACCATTAGTGTTAACAAAAATTAGAGGATCTAAATGATATAATTTTTATAAATGGAAAAGTTAACTTTTTAATCAGCAGGCAACCATACAGCTTTATATAACCACAATTAAACTAAAAATCTAACTAGTGCTGAGCCTTAACCTCCAATTTTATTAAATGATATTTCTTTACATTACAGTAATTCATTTTATTGCATTTGCTTTGCATTACTACTAGAATAAAATAAGTCAAATTATCCAACTTAAAGCTTTTATAAAAAGGAAACTAGTTAACAAGAAGTTTTCCTTCTATCAACTTCCTTTTTAAAAATGAAAAGGGACAAGCTGCCTTCAAATTTCTAATAGTGCACTTCTAGAACTCACAAGAATAAATAAAATATTCCTCTAATAGTAACCTATCATTTTGAAATCTAAGGCGTAGATTTCCTTGGAAACAGAACCACAGACTTGTCAGTGGGGATTAGTGACTAGTTAAATCGAGATTTCCAGAATATAATCATGACACTCGTTACAATGCTAAGTTAGTGCCAAGTTTATCTACGACCCAAAGACTAGTAAAAGGGTTAGCAGTCCACCATTACAACAAGAAGTAAACCAACATCAACAGATTTCAGTTACTGTGGTCGCTTGGATAAATAAAAGTAGAAAAACTTGCCTCCCACACATGGAGATAGTGCACTGTCATAATTCATCAATAACAATTAAACTTCACGGCTATTCACAAGAACTAAACTGCTATAAATCAACCGCCTTCTAACAGTTCTAAGGGCGACTAAATTAATAAGGGGCTGTCATCCATCTTCTTGAAATCTGTGAGTATTACAGTTGTCCCAACCATTAGCATCAACCTACCCTTGCCAACTTTAATCCTGAACTATTTAAATTTTTATCCAAGGTGTATGGAATATCCTCAGTCTTGTTTGATTCGACAAGTAAATGACCTCCTGTGGATTCCCATCACTGGTTGGTTCACCGCTTTCTAGAGTTTCTTGATTTTTGGTTGTTCAAGGATTTCCTTGCGGTTGACACTAGTTGAGAAATAGTACCCCTAAACATGTAGAGGTAGATGACACGCAGGGGTTCACTTTTGCTTGCCAAGTACCTGAAGAGAAGAACCTCCCATCTTAGGCAATGATCTCCAAAAAAGACAAAAGTACTGATGTGAAACCCAAGAACATGCCATTCTCCCAGCATCAGTAGCACATGCTACTTTAGATTATTCCCTTAACAGAAAGCTTGCCCATTTAGAGAGTACCTGATTTATTTATTTTTTGGCCTCGACAAAGATTTTTTCCGAGGCCTGCTCTTGGAATAAAAGCTAATAGAGGGATATAGTTAAGCAATGACCTAATGTTTATTTTTTTTTTCACTTAATAAGTTTAATATACAGGCTGCATATTAACTTATTTGGCCTCCGTTTCCTGATATCTTTTGGGTCTTGTAAATGCACATCGCATAATCCTCAAGCAGTGCAGCCAACTCGGATGTTTGCATTACCTTCTGTTGGAGCTTCCACTAATGTAAAGGGTGCTTATACTATACCAAGAGATAAGGAGAAACTAGGGGAGTTTTTGTACCAACAATGGTATAAGGTGGGTATGAGAAGTGCAGTTGTCCTGGTAATTTTACTAAAAGCTATTCGATAGGTTTCTCTGTGTCTACATAAATAGGTCACCACGATAACCACCTGGAAGTTGGTCTTAAAACTAGGACATAGTTCCACCCAGGTGAGGTGCGTAGAAATCAAGCCACGCAGGAATTTTTATTTTTTTTATTTTCCCAGAATGCATGTAATAAGACTCATTAAAAATAACAGTCCCGCCAATCAGTCGGCGACCCAGCAATCACATCAAGCCTCATTCGACAGAGTGCCAGGAAAGGAACTAGGGTAAGGGAATGCCCTGTAGATTTAAAACGCCCACCGTGGATTCGACCGCCCACATAAAAATCAAACGCCCAAAGGCAAGGAAAAAACGCCCTCAGCAGAAAGTAAATACACCATAGAATTAAAAATGCCATTGGAAGAAGGTAAATACACCAACAAAGATAAAACGCAGAGAAATATTCAATTTGCTGAGACACCATTCGATTTTACATGTTCCAGAATCCATAAAACGATTTTATATTACCAGAACGATTGACAAAAATGATTTTACATTTGCCAAAATACCAAGATAACAAACTCGGACAAGAACCCATTGAGTTATCTTATGGCCCAAACACAATGATAAAACAAGTCATTCTACCCTTCCATTAACAAGCAGCCCCACATAAACCCTAACACATTCTACCATAAAAATATGAAAAGCATGCATGTGCCCCTTTGCCCCCTTCGGATTGACGTCCCGCGCTTCGTGCCGCATCTCCCTCTCTGTGCTGCTCCCACTTGGCGACTGTATAGGACTCACCGGTACCTCCCAGCCAAACGCTAGGGGTACTCTGCTTCCCCCTTAGCCCCCCGAGCCGCAAAGGGGCCACACACAGTCCAGATCAGATAGTATACATATCTTCCCAGCTCGCCTCCACGGCTGAGCTACCACTCTATTACCAGCTGAGAAATTCCCAACTCCTCACAAGGAATCAGTCTAGTCCCCATTATAGCAGCATAACCATACCTAATAGCCCATCCCCCTTTTTCCCCCTTCCCCCTTTCTTTTTATGGAGTCTCCAACCCTAAATCTTATTTAATTTGAGTTTTAATGAAAAACCCTCAAATTTCTTTGTCCTACAAGTGTCACTCATCCCCCCCCCTCCCACCTTTTTCCACAATTAAATTCTTTTTTTCTTTTTAATTTTCTATGTTTCCCCTTTTTACTTAGTTTCCCTATATATATTTTTTTTCCTTCTTTAAAACCAAAAAAAATAATGCACCATTAACTATATCCATTTTATTTTTAAATTCGTAACTTTTTATTAATGGTAGATGTGGTAGGGACTAATAAATTAACGTAAGAGAATCCATTATTAATTTTTCTTTATTCTATGAATTAGAGATTATGGAATACACGACAATTTGTTTATAATATATATATATATATATATAATTTTATTTTTCCTATTTACATGCATGTTATTCATCATTTTAATTTAACATCATCCATCATTTTATTTTATCATTAATATATATATATATATATATAGTTTAATGAGAGACTAAAGTGATGACAAACATGTATATGGGAAATGTAGATGTACAACAGAAAAGAGGAATAATGAGAAATTAAGGTGATGGATGGTGATTTAATAATGTGAAATGGACATGTAAAAGGAAAATGGATACTGGGAGATTAAGGTGATGGAAGATAGTTTAATAATGTAGACAAGGATAATGAGAGGATAATGGTCTTAGTTCTTTTTTGGAAATTTCTTTATGTTATACTACATAGGTGATGTCATTCTTCCACAAGTTAGAAATTAATTTCTTCTTTGTAAAATTTTAAAACTATTAGATTTACTTTAAATCTTACCCTTGTCATCGCCCCAAGAATTTTATGAAGACCCAACTATTACTTAGGTGGGTTTTTGTTTAATTTGTTATTTGTATTCCAGGGTCTGTTCTTAAGGTTAGACCAAAATTTTACCCTAAAAGTTTTAGACTTAGTACTTAGATTCTGAACTGGGCGACACTGGATTAGGGAAGTTGTTTAAGAATTTCTTAGGGCATTAATGTCTTAGGGATATTTAGGTTTGTTTCCCTCATCCACATCAATGCAAAGTGCCCTTCAAGACGCACCACGTGCTCCAAGGGTGCCACTCACCTCGTTCGTTTCCTTTGCGCAACGTTCCCTTCAGGATGCACCACGTGCTCCAAGGGTTCCACTCGCTTCTTGTGTTTCTTTTGTGCGAGGTGCCCTTCAGGATGCACCACGCGCTCCAAGGGTGCCACTCGCCAACTAGACTGATTGGTAGACATCTATAACCCCTGGATTCAACACTCCACCAGGTGAACTTGTGGGAGACTAAGGGATCTAAGGAATAAGGCCCCCGCCTTATTGCGCGCCCTTTAGAATCATCGTGAGGGACTGTCGCAGTCTGCCCTCACGGCATCGTGGATCCTCTCGAACTAGGTAATCGTTAACCTACAGTTCGAGCCATGGCGGGAGTGCTAGTAGGCAGTGGCAGGGCTGCTATCCACCCCTCTCCCTCAACCTCTCTAGAATCGTGTGTGGCCCCTTTACTCCATATGTGAGTCTGGTCGGCAAGCTATCGTCGGTCTGCATCATCAATAATCATGTCAGAACATGTCAACATCATATCACTAGATCAAAGAAATATCATAGTAAATAAATCAACCCAAATAGCACACTCCATGACTGAATCCAGAGTCCAAGGGGGTTCCACCAATGCCTCTGCATCCTCAAGGTCCGAAACCCTACACACTCAAGAAACTGAGTCAACAACACCTATCTACATCAAAGTAGTAAAAACATCATGTCATCTATCATAACACATCATAATCAAGGATAAATAGTTTAACATCAGAAGGTCCAGATCACTTGCGAGCAAGTGTCCTCAATAATAAGTTTTCTCAGTGCGCTAGAGCAGAATGTTACACACTCCATTTTCATTTGGCATTTCTCATATCCCCCAGAAGAACCCTAATATAGGAAATGTCCCTACTCTTAACCCTGATTCTAATTCTTTTACGGTTGGATAGAACAACCAACCTAGCAAACAAGTCTCGTCCTACATCCCTACCTCCTCGGTGCTAATTCCGACCAATATTTTTGGCATGACGAATCCACTTCAATCCTCCAGGTTCCCACCCAGAGGAGGTCAGTCTTACACTTTGGGCAACCTACAACCTGGATCCAATCTAGTGGGGGAAATTTTTAAAAACCCCATCCTGGATATAATCCAACTGGAGGAAATTTTCATAACCCTCATCAGAACATTCCTACTGGAATGATGGCCAACCCACTTTATACAAATTAGCCCAAAGGAGGGCCTTATAATTATGGACAAGGCTTTGTCTCTTACCAAAATCTTGGGTGGAATGCAGTTTCCAATGCACAATCATTCGCGGGAGGATGGAGCTAGATGTTGCACCCCTGTCTCCCTTTTCTAGCCACACTTAATCTGCCAAATTTGGATAAGTTAATGAATGACCCAGTGAGTCATGATCCCACATGGCCCCCTGTCCCCACCAAGCTTCCTTAAGACATCCAAAAATTTGAAGGTAATAATGGAGAGGACCCTGGTGATCACATCACTACCTTTCACCTTTGGTGCTCATTGAATTCCCTTAACCATGATTCTATTAGATTACGATTGTTTCAATGCACTCTCATTGGAGTTGTTACACAGTGGTATATTGAGCTACCTAGGGGGACACATGGGGCATTTAATCAGTTGGTGTTGGTCTTTCTCAACCACTTTCAATTGCCCATTCATTATGATGTTGGCCTCAAGCTTTTGTTGACTTTGCACCAGGACACCGCCATTCATATCTCGGATCATATCCAAGAGTGGCGTAGATGGAGGCAGTTGATTAAGACTCCTATACCCCTAGCCTTTCTACTAGAATGGTTCCTAAAGTCTTTGCACCCTACTATCTCGAAGGACATTGCTACTTCCAAGGTCTCCACTGAGGAAGAATCTATCTTTGGAGCCCAGCAGCTAGATTTGATATATGATCAGCATGGGATGTTATATCACATTCTTCCAGAAGCACCGCGGTCAAGTTATGACCTGAGGCAAAAACCCAGACCTCATGCCGATGGCATTGTAGGATCCACCAATGTAAATGTTGCAGACTCAGTGACGAGCCAATTGAATACTTTGTCTCTAAACTAGTATGTTGGAGAACCAACTTCGTCTGTGTCTTCTAACCCCACTCAGTCGGTAGATGTACATTCTGTGCAATCGTCGAAAACCCCAAATGGTGACCAGTAACTAGGGATGATTTTAAGGATGGATTTTGTTTTTTTTAATATAGAAACCTTGGCTAGTCTTACTAATCCTTCATATGCCAACTATAAATTTTTGGCAATATTTTTGTAAAAATATTCAAATTTATAAGGATTTTATATAGTTTTTATAAAATTTTGGCGATTTTTAAGGTAAAATAATTTTATCCTATAGAATTTGGGCGAATCATTTTTAAAATAGAGAATCTCATTTTTGTAAAAACCATGGAAAATTAGCCCATGAATGAAATCTATCCCCTAAAATCATTCATGCCAGTAACCAGGAGTTAATAAAAGGAAAGGTCAAAATAATCGTAAGGGTGGGAAAATTGGTAAGAAACCCAAGGACAAAGATAATAATGGGAAACTGAACAATAATGTTGGAGAGGGTAGAAAAGAGAAATGTAAGGTGAAGTTTCCTTGTAGACTTTGTACCAATGACCACCTTACGCATTTATGCCCCAAAATCGTGGAGGCTGTGAGGCTTTTGAATCTACTGCCTGTTGTGTTGATGAATCCATTCCCACATAACCAAAAATTCGCCTCAAGCTCTTCGAACACCGTAAATGTGACCAGTGGGAGTCAAAAACCACCACCACAAGATGGTGACCACGTATGTATCAACATGGTCGATGCAAAAATTGATATAGCCACTCAATATTGAGATTATATATCTTCGCAAGCTAACTCTAATATAGAAGCTCCCCCTTCTCCTCTGGAGATGAACTTCAAGATTGAGAAATCATAGCCACTTCCTTATATTTTGAAAGGAGTAATTAAGCAATCTACCCACAATCCTAATGCTAGAGCCACCCAAAACTACTCTATTGTTGGGGATCTGGGCCAAACCTCTTGTGCGATGTCAACTTTGGAGGTACTCGAGATGTTTTCTTCACAGAGGAATTCCTTACTCTCTGCCTTAGGAGCTTTAGAACCCAGTGGGTCAAAATTTATCAAGTTTGATGTCATAGATGTGAAGCCTCACTTACCTTACCATGTGGCTTTCTAAATCCATGTGGAGTATTCCAAGTATACCATAAAACGTGCAGTTGTTGATGAAGGCATTGCCACTTGCATGATGTCCCTTTTCTATTGGAAATCTCTCGGTTCTTCGACCCTTTCCAATTCATCCAACATCTTGACTTCATTTGATGGTCATTCCTTCCACCCTCACGGTATTTTCCCTACTTTTCTGGTCTATTTAGGTGGGAAGATGGTAGAGGTAGAGGTAGAGGTAGAGGTAGTTGATGCACCTCTCGACTATAACTTATTACTATGTCACAATTGGATCTATGCTATGGTTGTTGTCGTATCGTCTGTCTTCTGTATGCTTTGTTTTCCTCATCAAGGGAAGATCATGACGATTGACTAGTTGTCCTTTACGTACTCTAGTCCTAATGCATCTGTCGGACTGTCGATCCCTGTGATCAACAATTCTTAGCTAGCAACTGGGAATATCGGTGTCGGAATGTATTGTTCCCTTATGGGTACTTTTGAATTCTCAACACCGAATCACCATGTTTACACCATGTCTAGCAGTCCTGCTTCGACAGAGAGATCCATTCCTTTCCACACTTCCTATTTTAGTGATCCATGGACCCTACCTTCCCCAACTTCTTCATGTGAAGTTTAGTCGTATGCTGGCATGGCCATGCCACTATTGGTAGCAAAGATTGTGTATCAATATGTTCTTAACTCTTCCGTTGATCCTGATCTTGTTACCTCACCGACGGACAAGGAGGATCCTGCTCTTAGGCCTGTATGGGCCACCTTGTTGTCTTGTTCACATGATTTCCAATATGATACTTTTCCTTCAGACGAATCCATCCTCGAAGCCATGAATGGTTTGTATAGACCTAGGGATGATATGCATCATTGATCTTATTTTCTCCCAAGTCTTGAAAGAATCAAGCAAGATGACTTTCAGTCTACTTTGAGTGAGATAGTCGGTCATTCCATAGTTCCACTTGATATGCATGACATTTATGTTGAAGAAAATATGGTGAGTATTTCTCCTACTATTTTGATCGATATCTCTCATGCCCCTGGCAAGATTGAAAACGTAAATATAGGTGCATATTGTTCGCTAGAAGAAATTTTGATCTACACCAATCTCTTTAAAGAATTTTGAGATGTATTTGCTTGGTCATATGAAGATGCCACAGATCGACCCTCATATTGTTGAACATGAGATTCGAACTGACCTGGATGCTAATTCTGTTCGAAAATGTCTTAGAGCTATGAATCCTAGGAGGGTCCCTGCTATTAAGGCAGAGGTGGAGAAGCTACTTAATGATGGCTTCATCTACCCAGTTCCTCTGACTGAATGGGTATCCAACCTCATTCCTGTGAATAAAAAGAAAGGAACCATCCGTGTATGTATGTGATTTTGTGACTTGAACAAGGCTTGTCGTAAATATAACTTCCCCACACCTTTCATTGATCAGATTCTCGATGAGTGTGCGGGAAGCGAGATATTTTCTTTTATTGAAGGATTTTTCAGGGTATAACCAAATACAAATCAAACCTGAGGACCAACACAAGATGACATTTATATGTCCTTGGGGTACTTTTTCATACCGGAAAATGCCTTTCGGCCTTAAAAACGCCGGAGCAACCTTCCAACGTGCCATGACTTTCACTTTTCACGATATTAAGCATATAGTCAAAGCCTACATTGATGATCTCGCTGCTCACTCCCGCAAGAGAGAGGATCATATTATGCACCTTCAGCGTGTTTTTGAAATATGTCATTACTATAGAATATGGTTGAACCCTCATAAATGCATCTTTTGCGTTAAGTTTGGTCATCTTTTGGGATTTTTAGTCTCCAATACCAGGATCATGGTAGATCCTCTTAAGGTTGAGGCAACACTTCAATTGCCTCCCCCGCACACAATTAGACAACTTCAGGGTTTACAAGGGAATGCTAACATTCTATGTCGGTTTATAGTGAATTATGCCAATATCACTAAGGGTTTCATGCACCTCTTGAAAAAACACACCCTTTTTATCTAGGATGAGCGAGCCCAGGAGTGTTTCAATGCTTTGAAGAAATACTTAGTATCGATCCCTCTAATAAAGTCTCCTGATTATAGTAGAGATTAATTGATTTATATATCCGCGTCTGAAGAGACGATTGGTATGGTTCTAGTTCAGGAGGATGATGAGCTCCACGAGCATGTCATATACTATCTTAGTCAAAATTTAGTTGTTCTTGAGCTTAATTACTTTCATGTTAAAAAGCTAGCTTTGGCTGTCGTTCACGCAGTCCAACGTTTAAGTCACTATATATTTATTTGCAAGACTACTATGGTTTATGATGTCAATCCATTTCAATAAATCCTTATCAGACGTACAATAGGGGGGAAATATAATAAATGGATTGTCATTTTACAAGAGTTTGATCTTGACTTCACTTCGACAAAGTCCAAGAAATCATTAGTCTTCGCAGAGTTAATATTTGATTTTCCACGATTAGATGAGGATGTTATCCATGTTGATTATTTTGCAGATGAACACATTTTCCTTGTCTCGTCATCTGACCCCTGGTATGGAGACATTGTCTTATATCTTCAAACCTTGAAGTTCACTCAACATCTCTCGCAATATGACCAACATCGTATTAGATACCAAGCCAAGAATTATACTATTGTCGGTGACACTTTGTATTGTCGACGAATAGACAATATATTACATTGTTGTTTAAATCACGAAGAGGATGAGTCAGTCCTAAATGATTTCCACAAAGGGGCTTGTGGTGGTCACCTATCCGAGCTTGCGACAGCCCAAAAAATATTGTGACCTGCTTATTTCTAGCCTACTATCTTTAAATATTGTATTGAAGTGGTTAAGAAGTGTCACCCCTACCAGATGTTCACTCGAAAAATGCGCTCGCACCCAACCCCTCTTCACCCAGTCATTACCATGGGTCCCTTCACCAAGTGTGAGGTAGACTTCGTAGATTGCAACCCAACTTCGATTGGGGGGCATCAACATATTATCGTGGTTGTCAACTACTTTACTAAGTGGGTCAAAGCCATGCCTACTATAAAATAAAATGGGAATAATGTTTCCTTCTTCGTATTCAATCAAATTATCCCCTGGTTCGATACCTCGAGTGAGATTCTCACTGATCATGGTAGTCACGTTCAGAATGAAATGATGATAGAACTAGCATATAAGCTGGGGTTTATACATGGTCATTCCTCCCCTTATTACCCCTAAGAAAATAGGCAAATAGAGGCCGTCAACAAGTCTCTCAAGACCATATTGCAAAAAATTTTCACTCAGAGTAATTCTGATTGGCACATCATGTTTTATCTCACAATTTGGGCATGCCAAACCACAGTTAAGAATGCCATCGGTTTTTCCCCTTTCCAGTTAGTGCATGGTGTGGAGTCAATTGTTCCCATTGAATGAAAAATCCCTTCTCTTAAGTTGGCAGTTACGCTCCTACCTGACACTTTAGATCTACAGATACACCTTGTGCAGCTAGGGAGTCTTGATGAGCAGCGTCAGGACACCTTTACAGCCATCAAGGTGAACAAAAAATGTGTCAAGGTCCAGTACGACAAGTCTATCTGTCCTCGGTTGTATGCTGAGGGTGACTTGGTCCTTTTATATGACCAAGCCAAAGAATCGTTGGGGATAGGAAAGTTTAAACCCATGTGGCACGGTCTATATATCATGCGACATGTTATAGGAAAAGGAGTCTATGAGTTAGAAGATTATGAAGGGAATGTGTTGGACGAGCCCAGAAATGGGCTCTAATTGAAAAGATATTACACTTGAGCCTAGGCTTGGGCATAAATCATTGTATACTAATGTAATTTAGTGTATGTACATATATTTTCCCCTTCTTTTTGTCTTTGTCTTGCTTATCAAGTTTTCCCTTTATTGACAGATGTCAACAGATTTTTCGATCTACCTAGGATTTATAAACAGATCCAGTCATCATACATGGAACTTGGCTTCCGCCGCTTGGGTGGTTTACTCACCCGAGGACCTACTGGTGTCTTCAGGTGGCATATGCCTAGGGCCATCCATGAACAATGTGGTTGAATATAGCATCATCATAGAAATTTTGCGCGATGCTATCTCAAATGGTATTCTCTCTTTAGAGGTTTACCTGGATTCCCAGTTAGTAGTGTGTCAGTTGAACAGTCATTACCTTATGCATGATCCTACTTTAATCTGACAATTACTACAGGTACGTATTTTAGAACGACAGTTTGGTTTTATCACATATTATCACATTCCTAGGAGTGTTAATCATGTATCTGATTCCTATGCTAATTACATTTTAGATTGGCATTTGTCACATTAATAAAGAAAAGAAAACCATTAAATCAATGTACAAATTGTAAAATATAAGTAAAGCCAAAGATCCTTTTTATATATTTCAAAAAATATGGTCTTTATATTACAAAATTGGGGCTAAAACCCTCAATACACATACACAACTGATATATATCCCATGACATCTACACCTATGGTGCTAAATGTGTGTTATGATAGCAAACCACAGTGTTTATGAGATGTTGAAAAAGTCATACCCATGCTCTAGGTACACCCATTACCTGTCACTGCATGGCTTCAGGTAGATCCTCTACCTAAACCATTGGAATCCTCTACATCAAACAAGACAGGTTTCCCTGCACGTTTTGTAGGACTCTATCAGTTTCTCCTCCCACCCCCTCATCACCCCAGTACCTCCATCGATGTCTAGGTAAACCCTCTGGCCATCGCGGACCCACATCTGCATAACCCAAGTGTCTAGTTAGTACTTCAACACCACCCAAAAATATTTTTTTTTCATAATACAAAAATACAAAAAACTGAAATATTTAATTTTTTTTTTACCTATGTCACTATAGGTGGCCCCCGGTGGAAGAAGCATATCTAGATCTCCTCTAAAGTCGATCCCTACATAGGGATAGTCATCCAAAGTGATGACTTGTCTCTACCACCAGAAGAAAAAGTCTTCGTTGTAGGGTGTTGGAACCCTACCTCCCCCATGCCGTCTCATGACCTTAGTCCATCGCGCCATGGATGGATCGCACGGTCCTTTAGGAAGGATATCCATTCTAGGTCCTAGACCTGGAACCCACTCAAAAAAGAAACTGCAAAGAATGGAGGAAAAACTAAAATTTCTCTTATCCCCTTGTTTTCACTTTGTCAACTGACCTTTCATATTGGTCAGTAATGAGGTACACCAGTCATAGACAGTGGGTCTCGCACACTGCATTGCGTAAAACATGAGTGGCCTCGATTCTTGGTGCAATGAAGCCGAACTTGTGATCCTAGTCAATACAAGCACAATGGTATTCAGTTGGATGTTATTTATTTCCCATATATGGATTTGACTTCCCACCTTGGGAGTCCCCACTACACAATGGGCATCGATATACTCCTCAATCTTCATCCCACTCCCTGCTCTATGTGACTTGAGGTTTACAACCTATCATTGGCATGATAGACCAGTCAAGAAGTAGATGTCGTCTACTTTGATCCTCAATGGTTGTCCATCAAGGATAAAGCTTTCACTATCAAGGTCCCAGTAACCCACCAACATATCCAATAACATCACTTGGGCCTTCATTCCTTTGAGAGCCCAAAAATTATACAAGCCACATATTTTTAGAGCCTCTTGAGCCATCGGATCTTGGTCCATAGCTGCATCAACCTAATTATGTTCTCAGTCTCTCCATTCAAGAACCATCCTGCAAAGGACAAAGCAAATTTTGAGTTATAACTTTCCTTTTTGATCATTTGCCTTCCTGTACGTGACTTCCTTTGAATATAATCATGTGTAGGGATTAATATACGACACCTTTGTTTCACACAGTAGTGTATACCTCATCATATATGCGACCTAAACAAAGCTAGCCCACGTACACCAAAATCCATATTTTACGCCCTCAATAACTAAATAACTGGAACCTAATTCAAAAATGTAATCCACTGCATTTGAAGAGGATGAGAAGTAGAGTTACCTTATCTAGACGGTTTTTGATTTTGTTGTCTGATGCTCCCACAATCGTCATTTGAATCTTGGAGGTATTTTGGTCCAAATCGCACTTTTTGGGTAAAAATCAAAATGGTAGAGTAATTTTTTTATTTTATTACTATTTATAAGCTATTTTTACCCACTTTATATAGTTTCATGCTATGTTTTCACCTAATGAACTAATATAAAAATGGTTTTAAGCTGCTTTTGGTAGTTTTGACTCATATTTCTTGCATATTTCAACGTTATGATTAGTCGTTCATCACCTCGGGCAGGTATTTTCATAACCTATCATATAGGACAGGTATCCACTCCATCTTGCATTTTTGCATTATCCTCTAAAATACTTGTTTTTATGCCTTAGGTACAAACCCATTTGTTGTGACACGGAACCTTCTGTCTGCTATGAGTAGTGTTGCTAATAAATGGTAGAGACTTACCAAACATGGGTGCTCTGTTATATCCTCTTTGTCATTTGGTGCCCA
Organism: Picea mariana; assembly: GCA_032191745.1. Taxonomy (NCBI): domain Eukaryota; kingdom Viridiplantae; phylum Streptophyta; class Pinopsida; order Pinales; family Pinaceae; genus Picea; species Picea mariana. Next base: position 74,892 of record JASDQU010013094.1, on the reverse strand, counting down.
TGCCGACTTTTTCCTTAGGACCGGGAGTCCATTATATCTTGATACATGATGTTGCAATGAGCCTCATTTCTCACTCATACACATGTGGCCTTATTCCCCATGGAATCCCAAAACAATTCTTAGTTAATCTCTTTTCCAACTCATCTAAAAAACTGAAAATATTACCGAGTGATTTTTCCCTTTCACACTCGTTAAATTGGATTTGAAAGGTCACGAGTCTTAGTTAAGATCTTTTTCGACTCGTTACCAAAAATATAAAATATTGTTGAGTGAAATTTTCTTTTTCACACTTGTAAATTGGATTTGAAACGACATCTATTTGGCACAAGTTTACCCCTTTTCACACCAAGTAGAATAAAAGACATAAAAATGGACTTTTTTGGTGTTAAGTTGTGATTGCATCTCATGCCCTCGCTTGCAGTATTGAGCCTTTAGCTAGTTCTCACTTTTCATTATAAATCGTTTCCTAAGCAATTTTTTCATCCTCAACCAAGTAGAGCCTTGTTTATATCCTTCGCAATTTGACACCCTATACCCTGGAGGGAACATCACCCCGAGTGTCCATCTTTCGCATGCATTTCCTTGCATTGAGCATAGGTACGTTCCACTGATGGAACTAGTTTTTCTTACTTACGACACTTGTTTCCTCCTCTATATCATAGTATTCATTTGTTATGAAAAAATGAAAAAAAATGGGTGTGAAAGGATTAATATATTATAATTGGCAGCAGTCGTGTCTCCTTTGAACAGAGAACAAAATTATTGATTTCTTATGTCATCATAATTTTGGGTTTAGCATGGCCTTAGGAACCTGATCTCGTTACAAAGTTTTTATCTACTGACTGGTTACTCTTTCAGTCCCTATAGAGAAGATTATTGATGCCTCCTGCATGAAATAGTTACATCATAGAGTCTATGTTGCCGGAGTCTACCACATGTCTCATGCTCTTGTTCAAAGGAATTCTATCAACTTGTGTCGACCATTCCTTAGAACTCTTGACTTTGCATGTCATCCATACCCTCAGTTTGTCTCAGAATCACATGATGCTATGGCCTTATCATGCGCCCTGGCCCTACTTTCATCATTGGTAGGTCACCTTGAACCCAACAATTGACATTTCATCATTCGTCGGTGAATCAGTGGTTTCCCTTGTGTTCGCTGGCAAGACATCTATTCACACTATGGGATTTGTCTAGTGTCTTGGATTCCATTATCCTTATTGGTGGTTTCCTCACCTTTCATGTCAACAATTTTCATCATTGGTTGCTATTTAGAGGGTCTTTTTTGTGTACTGCTTGCATTTTTCACACGCAAAAGATTCATAGGGTCATTGTTTCATGAACATCTTCTTTGTCTGATCTCCACCAAATTATGAAGCTCCTGCTTTGTTCCTCATGATGACTGAAGAGAGATGCCTCAATGATCTCCTTTCAGTGGGTCTCTTTCCATTGAATTTAGCTCATTTATTCTGGATCTGAGACCTAGAGTTTTATGAGTACCTTGAGACTTACAGTCATTAGTGGCAGTCTCTCTCGCCATTGATAGACAGGAATACATCAATGTCTCCTGATCAATGGATTCCTCAAGTGTTCGACATCGAATCCTTTATTCAGACTTGTAGGAATGTGGTCAGTGGCTTGATACCTAATTTCATTATTGGTAGGTTGTCTCGCATTTGTTAATAGTATACCTCAATGACTGGTAATCAAACAATGTCTCATTGTGTTTGACCTCAACTCCTTTATTCACATGATCTAGACTTGCACCTTTGGAAAATGTGTAGAAGACTTGAAGACATCACTATGTGGTCGCATCTTTCCTGAGATGTTTCTTCCTTTTCATTGGACCAGAACCTATTTGACTACAGTAATCATGAGACATCAGATTACACTCCATCGTATATAGATATCTTTAGATTGGTTTTGAGACTGGTTCTATTGGGCCTTGTTCGTGATTATGACATCTTTTGACATATAGCCGCATTTACATTTTCCTATTAATGGCCACGGACATTTATTTGGTGTATTTTCCACATGGATCTATACTGTATTCTATTGGCAGCCATGTATGTAAAACCAACATCGAATGTAATGTGCAACTAGTCTTTCCTGTTGGATTTACACCACTCCACTTCTGGGTTATTTATAATGTATTTCGGTCATCACAGATACTAGTTTGATCTCACACATTAGGGGGAATCTGTTGTAGCAATATTTGCCTCACCATTGCTATCTTGCACAGAGGGTCTTTTTTCATTTCCCTATGTAGACTTGTCATCCCTTTTTGATGAATCCAGAGCTAAAAATACATATGTTTCCACATATACGCACCCTATATACTATACAACATGCATATATGCAGGCTAATCCATTACATCCCACGTACATCAAGATTTGTTCCAGAAAATACAAAAATGAAGTTTGGTTTCCATGTCACGATAGGAGATCTATGATCTTTGGCCTTTCATATACTGGAAACGTTCCGACTTGGCCCTTCAGTTGCATTTTGAAGGCTATAAGAACACAATTCTGAGCTATGGAAAAGGGGAGAAAGCATTCAACTTTGAGAGAAAAGTTACTCTGGAGAAATTACTTCATATTGATTCTTCATCCATTTGTCCCTCAATTCTGAACACAGTTTTCAGCCCCCAAGATCTTTCCTTATTGTTGAGAGAACCTCGTTGTCTCTTTTCTATGAGCTTTCCTTTGGTGGAGGATTGAAGTGGTGGAGGCCCAGTTGGAAGGAACTTGGTTTCTTTGTTTCGAACCATGTTGACACAGAAGTTTGTAATGTTTTTTCTTCTGCTGATCATTTATTAATAGAAATACTTCTTTCTCGTCCAACTGGTATCGTGCATATATATGATTATTATCCATGGGCATATTTGTAATGTTTATTAATGGATTATGCTATCTAATGTGCTAACCCCTTTATATTATCACTATATACTTTCTCTGCTTGTTTGTTGAGAACTTGTTGCAAGTACAAAGCTTTGGGTCAAAGTACTCAACAATAGAACATCATCGAACGTTGGAACAAGGTAGGATTCTTTCTTATCTTGCTTGCACATTGGTTTATATATCATATGTTGGAATTGAGTATATTTATGCATTCATACTTGTCTATTGTGGTTTACCTTGGCCATAGAGAGTTTTACCCTTGTAACACTATAGCACAGGGAAAACCCTTGTCTATAGAAACCCTAAACACCCTAACCCTTTGGATGAAAACTCAAAAATATAAGAAAAAAAATGATATGTTATCATGCAACCTTTCCTCATGCATTCGGGTTGAAAAATTAATACACATTTCTTCCTGTTAATAATTTGGACCTTTCACCACTGCAGTATTATTCAGATCAAAGTATAATTCCGTAGGAGTAAACAAAACAAGTTTGGGTCTTGTCGGCCCCATTATTTGAGACCTATCCCATTGGATTATTCTCTTCATCCTAATCATAGTGGTACCTATATTTTTCAATCCTTTTGTTCCTGTGGACCTGACCCCTTCCAGACACCCTTATTTGACACCTATCACATTGCCTTCCTCTTTTCACCCTAAACACAGTCACATTATCATTTTTCATTTTTTTTCCATGGACCCACTCGCCCACCTTAGTACCCCTCATTTTACCATGGCCACCACTCTAAACCAAGAATTCCTTCACCTACAAGATGAATCCTAAAAAAACAAGTTGGACATCCAATGAATGACCTATAAACTTGCTTCCACCAATACCCACTTGAAAAAATTTGAGGCCAAAGTTACAGGTGAATTGTATGATGTTAAGGGTCAACTGGCCTTGCTCCCCCAATGGTTAAAATAGTCCCATGGCTTTCCCTCTCTTAAATAACCTTCACACTCTGAAGGTGAGAACTCTTCCCATAATATGGAGTTTCATTCCAACTCCCTTTCCTGTGATCCCCATCTTCCTAGAGTTGAGGTGGACAAATTTGATGGATCAAATCCCACAGGTTGGGTCACTCAAATGAAACATTATTTCTGATTGCATGGAATTACTGATTGTTTGTACAAACTTGGTTACAGTGTCTTGTATTTGGATCTGGAAGGATGGCAATGGTGGAAATGGCGTAGAAATGCATGCCAAGGGTATAATGCTTGGACGCATTGTTTTGCATAGATATATGAATTCTTTGACACTGACACACACTATCTTAGTCATTTGACCAAGTTGAAACAATCTGACATAGTGGAAGAATTTAACTCTACCTTTGAAAATTTGTCTTTTAGAACAAAGGGCATGTTTGATGCTTTCTTCAAAGAATTTTTTATCAGTGGCCTCAAAGATGAAATTTGCACCCAAGTCCTCATGGCTCGCCTTCATACTTGGTTGGAAGCTACTCAACATGCCAAGGAAGCACAACTTATTGTCTCATCCTAGAACCACAAACCTTCCTTTATTCCTCATGTTGGACCTAACAACCCTGCCCCTCCTCCCACTCCACTCAAGATCCATAAATTAAGAAAGTCTGAAATGGTGGAACTACAACTCAAGGACCTTTGTTATAATTGTGATGAAAAATAATTTTTGTTGCACAAGTGTAAGGAAACAAATTTGTTTATGGACATATCTGAGGATGTTTTTTAAGAAGAGAATAAGACCCTTTGTGGTAGAATTGAATGATCCAACTGATATTACTCCACCCTCAGACCCCCCAGGAGTAGAAATGGTCATTTCACTCAATTCTTTCACTGGTTTGTTTTCTCCCCAAATCCTCAAGCTAATTGGCTACATTAAGCATTAGAAGGTCATTATCTTAATTGACAGTGGAAACACTCATAATTTTATTCATTTTTACATTTCCTAAGAAACCAATTTCTATATCCATGTAGTCAATAACTTTCAAATAATGACTAACAATAAAGGTTCCATGAAATGTGGGGGGAATTTTGAAAATGTGCATCTCCAAAGTGGGAAGTACAACTTGAAATCTCATATGTTTCCTATCGACATTGGTCATTGTGATATTGTTCTCGGTGCATAATGGTTATGCACTCTTGGTAACATCCTCATGGATTTTAAGGAATTAACCATGCAATTCTAATAAGTGGGCCAACAATATCAGTTCCAAGGAATCACAACAACCTCCCCCAAGATCATAAGTTCCCATCGAATGGAAAATACCCTTAAAAAAATTCATTCGAGAATTATTTCGTAACTCCATTATATTCAATCAATTGAGACACCCTCGATACATCCTGAACTCTAATCTATCATCTCCAAACACCAAGCTATTTTTTCCACCATGTAGGAACATACTCCTTCCTGTGTTGTTCATGATCATTCCATTCCTCTCGTCCCAGGAAGTGTTCCTCCCAATGTTCTCCCTTATCATTATCCCTTTCCCCCCAAAAAATAAAATTCAAAAAATTGTTCAAGAATTGCTCACCGAAGATGTTATCTTCCCTAGTACTATCCCATATTGTTTTCTTGTGTTCATGGACATACTCAACAAACAAGGTACTTGGTCCATGTGTCCATATTTTTGAGCCCTCAACAAACTCACCATCAAATAAGTTTTTTTGATCGCTGTCATTGATGATCTCTTGGATGAATTGAGTGGTGCTCAATATTTTACTAAACTTGATATTCGTTATGGCTACCACAAGATATGTATGAAAGAAGAAGACAACAACAAAATCTAGCATTAACCAATCACTATTTCCAAATAATATCATGCTCACCACATGAATCGATTTTGAAATTGTACTAATAACAATTTGAAACTAATTCTAATACAAGGGGAAACTACCTAAGGCACTACCTCTAAGATGAAGGGGGCTCTTACTTCACTCAGAAGTATGCATGTTGTAAAACTGCTCACAAATTTAGAAACTCAGAGGATGAAAATGCCAAAGTTGTCTTGCATTTCATTATAAAATAAGATATCATGAAGCCCTCTGTAGATAAACCGATCAACCGCTTGAACTCTAAACTTCCACCGAGAACAACACTTGGGAATATACTCTCTAGTACCTGGGTAATTGGGTAGTGTGACTAAGGGTACAGTCTAGACTTCTTAGTTGGTGCCCTAAGATATTGGGCCGACTACTACTATTCGACCCCACATGTATATCAAAGAGTTATAGCACAAGGAAAACCCTTATCTATAGAAACCTTAAACACCCTAACCCTTGGGACAAAAACACAACATAAAAATAACATACAAGATATATTGTCGCGTGACTTTGCCTCCTACATTCAATTTGTAAAATTACTACACATTTCTTCCTGTCATGAATTGGGACATTTCACCAATACAATATTATTCAAATCAGAGTATAACTCTACAAGAGTAAAAGAACAGAAGTGTTTGGGTCCTGTCCACCCCATTATTTGAAACCTATCCAATTAGATTCTTCTCTTCATACTGATCATAATGGTACCTATCGTTTTAAAGCATTTTTTTTTCCCATGGACCTGACTCCTTCCTGGCACCCTTATTTTACACCTATCCCATTGACTTCCTCTTTTCACCATGAACATTTTCATATATATCATATTTCATTTTTTTTTTCATGGACTCACTCCCTCTCCTCGGTACCCCTCATTTCCCCATGGCCACCACTCGCAACCAATAATTCCTTCACCTGCAAGATGAATCCAAAAAGAACAAGGAAGACATTGATTGATTGACCTCTAAAATTACTTCCACCAATACCTACTTGACAACATTTGAGGCCAAAGTTATAGTTGAATTGGTCGATGTTAAGGGTGAATTGGCCTCCATCACCCAATGGTTAAAATAGTCCCATGGATCTCCCTCCCTTGAACAACCTTCACAATCTAAAGGTGAGAACTCTTCCCATAATATGGTCTTTCATTCCAACTCCCTTCCTCATGAACCCCATCTTCATAGAGTTTAGGTGAAAAAATTTGATGGATCAGATCCCACAAGTTGGGACACTCAAATGGAACATTATTTCTCATTGCATGGCATTACTGATGATCTGGAAAAACTTTGTTATGGTGTCCTCTATTTGAATACATAATTTTTTCAATGGTGGCAATGGTGTAGAAATACATGCCAAGGGTATGTTGCGTATACACATTTTGTTGCAGAGCTATATGAATTATTTGACACTAACACCCATTATCTTGATTGTTTGACCAATTGAAACAATCTGTCACATTGTAAGACTTTATCTTTGTCTTTGAGCATTTGGATTTTAGAATGGAGGGAATGTTCGATGGTAACTGCTCCGGATCATATGGATGGGACAAAGTCCTAAGCATTAACCCCCATTGTTGATTAAGTTGTAAAGTAGAGCTCCCTCAGAAAATTTGTGGTTAGGTGTAGAACTTGTGACTGGGGGTTGGGGATAGGCCCTAGCCCCTTAACACAACCTGAAAACTCATGCATTTCAACTTAAATATAATTTCATTTCAATGGTTTAACAAGTAATATGCATGGAGGGTTGGCTTTCCAAGCCCGACCAAAACTTAGCCTGACAGAGAGGTTCAAGGTTCGAAACCCCTAGACTCAAAAAAAAATTCAAGAAAACAATGAGCTAACCAATGGGTGCCACATGGCATCCCATGTCTGGGCCACATGGCACCCCTTCATTCATTGATTTCTGAAGCCACATGTCAGTTTTCTATTCATCCATCTGTCAGTGTTGTACCTCCCACTTGTCTATCTTGTCAGCGTCGTACCTACCACATGTCTGCCTAGTCAGCATCATACCCTGCCATGTGTCACCATACGATGGGTCCATGTGGCACCTGTACGAGAATTCCACATGTCACCCTTTCAGTGGTGACACATGTCACATCTGGGTTGGTCCACGTCAACTATACAGAATCTTCCAGCTGTGTTGCCACGTCTTTTGTACGACCATACAACCTGTATAGTCAGCCTCCATGTGTCACTGTATGGACTGTGCAATAAAGATTTTTTTACCTGTTTGGAAAAATGAATAGAATGTGATATAAAGAGCATACGACATCCATTTGAGCCCATTAATGTTTTTTTGGGTTCGTATTGACAGGGCCTATGCACATGTCCATTTTGAAGCAATTATGAGAAATTTTATTTTTAGGCCTTTCTAAGCCCCATCAAGCTCCTGGATATGAATCTGGATTAGTCCCATTCCACACCTTTTCTTATAGAACATAAATTCTTGCTTTCACTCTTTATTTGATGATAGAGTTCGAGTGAAGATCAATGATGGTATTTAGTTACATGGATTTGAGTAGTGGTTGCGTAGTCACCCACAGACCCACGGCCTAGGCACCTCGAACGGTAACTTGGACTTCATCAACCCTACCATATGTACACTAATCCCCCTCACATTGTCACCATATACCTTCCACTATGGAATTCTAAGCAAGCTAACACATAGCTTCCATGTGCCAATTTTCAAAAATTACGAAAATTCAAATTAATGCTTAATTTCAAAAAGAATATTCACTACCATCATGGAAGAACTATACTTAGCTTCCCATTATCAATTCTAGTCCTACGCATGTCAATTTGACCTTTGTTCCTGAAAAACGAACATCACCTTACCAAATTTACATTGAATGCTTACTAAAGATTAGTAATTTTACCTAATTCCACCCAATTTCTTCCAAGGTCGCCATGAATTTTATAAATTTCGACCTTTTGGGCAAAATTTGACCTTCTAGGCCAAATTTTAAATTCTACTAATTAAATTGACATGAAGACTTGTCAATTAAACAATTTTAAGTTCTTTTAACTTGGATTTTTCACCCATTAATTGGGAATTTCACCCCAATTTTGTTAGTTCGACACTACAATTCATGAATTAACCAAATGTATGCCTCTATGAATCAAATAGATAAAAAAAATTAAGGAATTTAATCCCTGAATCCAAACTTCCCTTATTTCTCATGAAATTCCTCAAATTCACTAGGGAAATTTTAACAAAAACTTTGCATGCATACTCAAAATGTTCCTCTCCAATTTTTTGTTCTTTGTCTCTAGCCCCTACATCTCAATTGTTGTAACTGCACTATGATATTGATATGCAACACACTCTAGAATCACTTCTAGGAATATGTGACTGCACTTAAACCTTTTTAAATACTACACTTTTAAAATTCTTTAACCTCTCTTGTTATTTCTCTGACACCATGAAAAATTATGCCCAAAATGACTCTGATGTCATTATACAATAGACCCAAATCCCTAGTGTGATCTATAATACCAAACTATAACAATATGACTTTCACATGAGAAACCTTTGTATTCCTAATAGCAAATAGTTCCATCCATAACTTATAATAACATGCATAATTATAGAAATTCATAGCATAACATAACTAATAACATGTAAACAAACATTAATAAACATAAAAGACATAACGTAAATAAACATTAATAAACATAAAAGACATAACGTAAATAAAACTTATCTTTAATGAAAACATCGACTAGTTTCAGATCTTAGACCTTCCACCTAGCCAAAAACACTACTTCTCTATCTCTCTTAGCAACAGGTCACCCCCAAGTTAGGGCTATGAATCCACCATGGAAAAAGATAACTAATCCAACTAAGGCCTCATAGTTAGCACATGCAATGGAAAATAAAAGGTACCAAACTCCATCTACAATTCCATCCACACTTTCACTCCCCCCAACCTACGTAACACAAGGAAGCTTACCCGCTTCTCTTCTCTGCAATCCCTTAAGATATCTCACTTCCCTTCCAGAGCTCTAACATACGTCGGGAAAGAATTCTCAAGCCATGGCCATAGGAACTCCAACTTCTCTCATGGAGTCTTTAGGTATCATCCATCCTACAGGGTCCTTAATTGGGAAAATTGAATAAAGGGTAAGGTCTTGTTGACAATGTCTTGTTTGATCGTGGAATTATTGGATAAAATATGGGGTAAAGTTGAAGTGGTTGGTGGATGTGCACATGTGAATTTTAAGTGCATGTTGTCTTTAGTTTAGATGGAAGTGTTAAGTATGTCATTATTTACACAGGGACAACCTGAGATAAGGGGAGAATAGTTCAAGGGATTACATCACATTTAATGATTTAAATGAGAGGATTGATGGTAAATGTGACATTGTAACATTTGGTAATGTCTAATCTATGCCCCGTTAATCAATAATCCATCTAATATGATTAGGATTTGGATGTAAGGTGGTGCGGAGATATAAGGAATCTACAATGGCTTTTCAAATTAAGTTCTTTTGGTTGCATTGTAAAATATTGTAATAGCAAGACAATCCTTAATTTGGAAGTTTTGAGTGAGTAATAGTTTGCAAGAGGCATCGTGAGATATCAGGACCAAATTGCAATATTTGGAGGTGGTGTTTTCCACTAAAGTGATTGTAGGAGTTGTGAGCTATGAGGTGGTAATCACTGATGATTTCTAAAGAGCATCTTCTCTACTCAAGGGCTACAAATGGCATGACATTCATTACATGAGTAGTTTCGACTCCTGTGAAAGTGGAAATAATTTCCTAAATTTGATTGTTAGGAGGAATTGAAAGGGGAGTGCTTTTGTTTGATAGGGTTTGGATACTATTAAAGGTGGTTGCAAATGGAAGGCTTAAGGTTTGATCTTTTGTTTAGTAGCTAAGGTGCTACTAAAAGGCTTTACGTAGAGTAACAATTTCAAAAACCTATATTTTTGCATTAATAGAATGTAACAAACCATACTAAATTTTAACAATAACAACATTTTAAAGATTAGGGATCCAAATAAAAGGACTTAATGAACTACTTAATTAGTTTCGCATGAAATTGTATGGGATGTATCCAATGTGATAATAGTTATTGATGATATATATGAAGGTAGAAATGTGCCTTGTGTGCTTGCAACATGTTGTTCCACTATGAGATAAAGCTGAGTGTGTGGCTAACTTGGTCATTTAGTTCCAATAAGGTGGTGGATACAGAAGAGTTTATGGTCTACCACCAAGTGAGAGTGAGATCAATCATGTGCATGCATGTAACTTCCAACTCTGTTTCTTCTATTATTTCTAGTTGAGATAATAAAAATGCATGTATAATATAGATCTAATAATCCAAAATGTCATTATCCATGGTGCCATTATATTTGCATAGTTGGATCTTGGCATCTAGCCACAAAAGGATGAGTTTCTTAGGAATGTGACTTATGCAATAAACTGACAAGATCTTGGATTAATTGATGTTGTTAAATTTGTTGATGTTGTGTTTCAAGTAGAATTCTTAGATCAATTTCTTAGGTATGATATATAAAGGAATATCTCTTTGGTGTAGGTAATAGATTCCTAGTCACACTACTTTGTGGTTGTGAGAGAGAAACAATGGATTGGAATTTTCTTTTATTGACCATGATCAATGACTCTCATACCAATTGATATGCACATGGGTTGAAAATCGTGATTAAAATGAAAAAAATGAAAGAAGAGAATATTTATAGAAGAAGATACTTTCATTTTTTGTATTAATTTAAGCTCAAATAGAAAATACAAAATGATCAATAATGATAGTGTAACTGAAACCCAAGATTGATATTTTTTTCTCATGTTTTTCCAAGACTCTAGGGAAATAGTTAGTGATCATAAGACTAATTATTGATTGTCTAGTCTAGATGAGCCTCCTGATTGGATTCCTCATGCTTGGAACTTCATTTGTCCAAGTGTAATATTGAGCTATCATGGCATTCTCTTTGGTGTGGATCTCTCTCCAATGGCTATGTGGGGTTGCTTTTTGGAGCATCTGCAACATAACCTCCTTTTTTGGTAGTACAATGACCTTAAATTTATTGAAAAACTAACTTTGATGAGCTTCTTCAAGTTTCACATATTCATTACGTATCTTTTTTTCTTCCCAATAGGGATTAGTTTCACATATTGGATTATCTTCTTCAATCATACATGTGGGCCAAATATGATAGCCCTTGGGACCTCCCTATGGCACCTTGGGATGTTTTCATTATTCTTACAAATGAGAGAAATATAAAGTTGATTTATATTGCCACTCAAGGTAGCATCTTGGCTTCCAACTACATGGTTCAATGTATGGAGGGATTCTCTCCTTGGCAGGTATTGTTGAGTCATTCTCTTCTCATCATAGAACATATTGGAAAGATCAGGATATCTTTTAGATTGTGTGACAAAATTTCATCTCCTCATAGCTTGTAAGTATTGGGTTCTATTATTATAAAACATATTTGGGTATCACGGAGGAAGGTAGTCGACTTGGGGTGGTGATAGATTTTAGGTAGTGATGTGGGATGGGATTGGAAAGGAGGCTGTTTTGGAGTTGGAAGGTGCAAGAAACGTGCATTGCAAAAATTCCCAATTTTTAGGGGAGACATCTTAATAACAAGAATATTTTTTATTGGAGGGAATTGTGGGATACGAGTAGTCTCTCTTGGATGGACTATAAATCCATTGCTGATTATTTTTCCTTGTATTCTACGGACCGACATACTATTATGGATATTATGGGATGTATTCTATAGGAGGACTTATTCAAAATGAAAATAGACATGCCTAGTCCCTTTTGGTGTGATTGGGAGTGGAGCTTCGAGCACCCCTTGGTCCAGTTATATTATTCTCATATGTTGTACTATCTTCTTGTTCAATGAAATAAAATCATCATTGTTCTTAATACATGATGGGTGTCAATTGATGTAGAGAGATGGTGGATCATGAGATTGCATAGTGTGTGGTATGCTTGATTCAGTTATGAATGTTGGGTGTTTGCATGGCTAGTGATTTACCAGGGCCTTCCTACCAGGTCATAGTTTCTCAAAAGAAGTCTCTTGTATGGGATTTTCCCTTTCTTCCTCAAGTTGGAATCAGTGAAACACCTCCTTTGGGATTGTGTTTCCCCACATATTATTGCGAGTTTGTTTACTCTAAGCATGCAACCATTTTTTATGGAAGGATGCATTAAAGAGAAGAGTTATTGGGTGATTCTATATCTTTGGTCTTCTCCTCTCTCAGTGATCTTTGGCAATTCTTGAGGATTTAAATCTTGTTTTTGTCTAGAAATTTTGGTGCAAGTATATTTTTTAAAATGAGGTTAGAACTTTTTCTATATTTTGTCGATTATGGAAGGAAAAGGTACATATGAAACTATTAGCTAAAATATTTTTTTTAGCAAGGATGTAAAGGGGTTGGATGAAAGCGCCCATTCATATTTTATTTTTGTTTTAGTTTCTTTGAGGAAGACGATGTAAATGTCTCTATACATACCCTCTCACTATACTACTCTTTCTCTACTATAAATATTTTTTTTCTCTAAATATAATTAGTATTTATAAAGAAAAAATTCATAATGTAACATGACCATTTTTATTAATATACTACTAAAAACTATTTAATTCTTGGCTTTTAATGGTTCAGTATGTCAACATTCCTCTTCAATACTCTCCTGGGAACATCAGTAGGGAACCCTTTATAATGTCAATAATATTAATAGTACCATCGCAACTAAATTTAAAGAGAAATCATTATGTTACATGAGATTCATAATTAAAATAAAGTAAATTTATTACAAAGAAACCATGGATTCTTTATAAGATAAAAAATCATTAGTCCACTATTGTTTACTTCTGAATAACAACAAATTCAAAGGAGATTCATGATGAAATTATGATAACATCGATAGTATGAGGTGCATCTATAGGTGTTTATGATAGAGTGGGTAATTCTTACATCATCATATCTACACTTAAAAAAAATATGTTTATAATAATATAATACTATTTTTTAGTTAAATATAGATACTATATATATATATATATAAGATAAATTTGATATGTACACTGAATATAAAAACTACTATATAGAGAGAGAAAAAGACAGATACCAAATTTATAGATAAATAGAAATGTAACAAAATATGATTTGCAATGAAAATATTAATATCTTTGCAGCCAATCTAAATCGATCTTAAAAAATACATAGATAGAAATATGATAAATATGATTACAAGGTAAAGACCAATATCCTTATGACTACCATAAATCCATTTTAAATCATACAAAATTTTAGACCTCAAGAGTGTTAGGGACCTAACCTCCCTAACCCCTCCTGCAGGTAGAATAATATATTTTCTATGTAATAAAGGACAAAATTAATAAGGCCTAGTAATAAGAAATAATAAGTCAAATGTAAGAAGACCTAATAGAACCTTCCATTTCTATAACATCTTCACATAGATTGTTCTTGTGATAGATAGATTTAGTAAAATAGGAGTCAAGGGAATGAGAGGTTTTCTCTTGAGAATTATTGTAATAGATAATTTCTCTGACGGAGGTTTCCCCCTCGAAGATGCAAGTGAACATTGTTTCCTATCAATACAGGTATTATTTTGGTGTTGTGGTTCCTTATATTTTACTGTTCCACTATTATTATCTGTAGTATTTATGTTTTTCTAATATTATAATAGATATTTTAACTAACAAGTGGTATCAGAGCACTTTTCTTGGAAAAAAATTGTGTTATGTCTTTCAAGGTAGAGACGTATTCTGACATTTTAAAGTTATAATGATTTACTGTTCAGTGCATAAATCCACGATCGAAGAAGCATACATGCAGAAAATGCATGTGGTACTTAAGAGAACATTTTTGGCCACCATTGTAACCCCTGTTAGTACCCCTCTAAGTGGTAGCACATCAGAAAACGTGTGTATACAGATTGGCCTAGATATCTTGAAGCCCTCCATACATTAGTTTCCTAACTGTTATAGTCCCATTGATAACAACACTTGGAAAGATACTCTCTAGTACCTGGTTAATTGAGTATTACAACTAAGGGTAGGGTTTAGCCTCCTTAGTTGGTTCCTTGAGATATTGGGTTGAGTACTATTGTTCGACCTCGCATGTATAACAGAGAGCTATAGCACAAGGAAAACCCTTGTCTATAGAAACCCTAAACACCCTAACCCTTGGGATGAAAACACAACAAAAAAACAACAAAAAATATATATTATCATGCAACCTTTCCTTATGCATTCAGGTTGCAAAATTACTACACATTTCTTCATGTTAAGAATTTGGACCTTTCACCACTGCAATATTATTTATATCAGAGTATAACTCCATAGTAGTAAAAAAAACAATTTTGGGTCTTGCCAGCCCCATTTTTTGAGAACTATCCCATTGGGTTCTTCTCTTCATCCTGATCATATTGGTACCTATATTATTCAATCCTTTTTTTCCCGTGGACCCGATCCATTCCATACACCCTTATTTGACACTTATCACACTGCCCTCCTCTTTTCACCCTGAACACAGTCACATTATCATTTTTCATTTTTTTTTCCATGGACCCGCTCCCCTGCCTCAGTACCCCTCATTTTCCCATGGCCACCATCCTAAACCAAGAATTCCTTCATCTACAATATGAATCCAAAAAAAATAAGGTGGACATCCATCGACTGACCTCTAAACTTGCTTCCACAAATACCCACTTGAAAAACTTTGAGGCCAAAGTTAGAGGTGAATTGGATGATGTTAAGGGTCAATTGGCCTCCCTCACCCAATGGTTAAAATAGTCCCATGGATTTCCATCTCTTAAATAACCTTCACACTCTGAAGGTGAGAAATCTTCCCAT
>JASDQU010013094.1:732-57797 GCA_032191745.1 Picea mariana | reverse complement strand
TGTGTTCATGGACGTACACAACAAACAAGTTACTTGGCCCATGTGTCCATACTTTTGATCCCTCAACAAACTCACCATAAAAAAAAAAAAATGATTCCTGTCATTGATGATCTCTTGGATGAATTGAGTGGTGCTGAGTACTTTACTAAACTTGATATTCATTATGGATAGCACAATATATGTATGAAAGAAGAAGACAAAAACAAATATTAGCATTAACCAATCACTATTTCCAAATAATATCATGCTCACCACATGAATCGATTATGAAATTGTACTAATAACAATTTGAAACTAATTCTAATACAAGGGGAAACTACCTAAGGCACTACCTCTGAGATGAAGGGGGATCTACCTTCCCTCAAAAGTATGCTTGTTGTAAAACTACTCACGAATTTAGAAACTCAAAGGATGAAATGCCAGAGTTGTCTTGCATTTCATTATAAAAGAAGATATCATGAAGCCCTCCGTAGATAAATCGATCGACCTCTTAACCTCTAAAGTTCCACCAAGAACAACACTTGGGAATATACTCTCTAGTACCTGGGTAATTGGGTAGTGCGACTAAGGGTACGATCTAGCCTCCTTAGTTGCTGCCATAAGATATTGGGCTGAGTAATACTATTCAAACCCACATGTATATCAAAAAGTTATAGCATAGGGAAAACCCTTATCTATAGAAACCCTAAACACCCTAACCCTTGGGACATAAACAAAACATAAAATGAACATACAAGATCTATTGTCATGTGACCTTGCCTTTTGCATTCAATTTGAAAAATTACTACACATTTCTTCCTTTTGTGAATTGGGACATTTCACCACTACAGTATTATTCAAATCGGAGTATAAATCAACAGGAGTTAAAAAAAAAAAAAGATTTTGGCTCCTGTCCACCCCATTATTTGAAACCTATCCAATCAGATTCTTCTCTTTACACTGATCATAATGGTACCTGTCATTTTTAAGCATTTTTTTCCCATGGAACCGATTCCTTCTTGGAACCCTTATTTGACACCTATCCCATTGCCTTTCTCTTTTAACCATGAACACAGTCATATATATCATTTTTCATTTTTTTTTTCATGGACCCACTCCTCCTTGGTACCCGTCATTTCCCCATGGCCACCACTCGCAACTAATAATTCCTTCACCTGCAAGATGAATCCAGATAGAACAAGGAATACATTGAGTGAATGACCTCTAAAATTGCTTCCACCAGTACCCACTTGACAACATTTGAGGCCAAAGTTATATTTGAATTAATCTATGTTAAGGGTGAATTGGCCTCCCTCACCCAAGGGCTAAAATAGTCCCATGGATTTCCCTCCCTTGAACAACCTCCACACTCTAAAGCTGAGAACTCTTCCCATAATATGGCATTTCACTCCAACTCCCTTCCTCATGAACCCCCTCTTTGCAGTGTTTAGGTGAAAAAATTTGATGGATCAGATCCCAAAAATTGGGACACTCAAATGGAAAATTATTTCTCATTGCATGGAATTACTGATGATTTCGAAAAACTTTGTTGTGGTGTCCTATATTTGGATACAGAATGTTTTCAATGGTGGAAATGGCATATAAATACATGCCAAGGGTATGTTGCTTATTCACATTTTGTTGCAAAGCTATATGGATGCTTTGACATTGACACACACTATCTCGATTGTTTGAACAATTGAAATTATCTGACATAGTGGAAGAATTTATCTATTCCTTTGAACATTTGGATTTTAGAATGGAGGGCATGTCTGATGCCTTCTTCTAGGAGTGTTTTAACAGTGGACCCAAAGATGAAATTCACACCCAGTTCCTCATGGCTCGCTCTCAAGATACTCAACGTGTCAAGGAAGCACAACATATTGTCTCTTCCCAGAACTGCAAACCTTTATTCCTCGCACTCGAACTAACAACCCATCCCCTCCTCCCACTTTTCTCAAGATCCAGAAATTAAGCAGGGCTAAAATGGCAGAATGCCAACTCAAGGGCCTCTGTTACAATTGTGATGACAAATATTTTCCAGGGCACAAGTATAAGAAAAAAAAGTTGTTTATGGCCATCTCTGAGGATGTTTTTAAAGAAGAGGTTGAGATCCCTATGGAAGAGTTAGCTAAGGCAAATAATATTACTCTTCCCTCTGACCCCCCATAACTACAAACAGTCATTTCACTAAATGTTCTCACTGGCTTCTCTGCTCCCAAACCCTCAAGCTAATTGGCTACACTAAGAATCTAAAGGTCATCATCTTAATTGATAGTGGCAGCACTCATAATTTCATACATTGTCACATTTCCCAAGAAACCAATTGCTATATCCATGCAATCAACAACTTTCAAATCATGATTGTCAATGGAGGTTCCATGAAATGTGGGAGGCATTTTGAAAATGAGCATCTCTAAATTGGGTATTACAACCTAAAATATCATATGTTTTCTATAGACATGGGTGGTTGTGATATTGTGCTCGATGCATAATGGTTATGCACTCTTGGTCCCATCCTCATGGATTTTAAGGAATTAACCATGAAAATCCAAAAGGTGAGCCAACAGTATAAGTTCCAAGGAATCACAGTAGGATCCCTTGAGATCATTAGTTCCCATCGAATGGAAATGCTCCTAAAAAAAGGTCATTTGGGAATTATTTCCCAACTCCATTCTATTCAAGCAATTGAGGCACCCTCAATGCATCCTAACCTCCATTTTATCATCTCCAAATACCAAGATATTTTTTCCACCCCGCAAGGAATTCCTCCTTACTGGGGTGTTCATGATAATTCCATTCCTCTCATCCCAGGTAGTCTTCCTCCCAGTGTTCTCCATTATCGTCATCCCTTTGCCCAAAAAAAATTTGAAATTGAGAAAATTGGTCAAGAATTACTCGTCACAGGTGTTATCCTCCCTAGTATCAGCCCCTTTTCATCTCTTGTGGTCATGGTACTCAAGAAGGAAGGTACTTGGTGCATGTGTCTAGAATTTTGATCCCTCAACAAACTCACCATCAAAGAAAAATTTCCCATTCATGTCATTGATGATATCTTGGATGAATTGAGTGCTTCTCAGTAATTTACTAAACTTGATCTTCGTCAATGTATACAATATCAAGACATTCCTAATACTAAATTTCGAACTCATGAGGGTTACTATGAGTTCTTGGTCATACCCTTTGGCATGTGTAATGCTCCCTCCACTTTCCCAAGTATCATGAATCATGTTTTCCATCATTTTCTATGTCATTTTGTCCTAGTTTTCTTTGATGATATTCTCATCTATAGTAAAACTTGGACATAACACCATACCCATGTGGATCAAGTCCTTAGTCTACTCTTTCAGCACCGACGTTTTCTCAATAAATCTAAATTTTCCTTTGGAGCTTCAAAAGTGGCGTACTTGGGTGATCCAAAAAGGATCTAGAGAAGACTAAGGATAGCTCATAACTCACAGAAGCAACTCAAAAAACTCAGAATGGCCTTAGTAGACAGAGAAAGGGAGAAACTTCAAAGTCCTCAAAACTCAATTAAAGTGGCATCATCACGAAGAGTGTGTCGCAAGATTTCTAGTGGTGCAAATGGATCATCAAACGAAGTTATGAATCGAAAGATATTCACAGTCAAAGTTTGGTCAACCTACCCCAGTCAACAGGGGATGAGTCAATATATGTATTGTTGACGTCAGCATCAGTATGAATGATGTCATCATCCATACAAAATATGTGGCACATGTAGGAGGTGACATGTTTCATGTTGATGTCAACATGATGTCATCATGGAGACATGGCAACACCAGAGGCTTCCAAATGTCACTCATATTTGGAATTTTGGGTTCATTTCGTGGACCAGTAAAAATGTACCACATGGCAGTCCGTAGAGCCACATGGAAAACCGTATGGTGACATGGCAACTGACATGGCAGGTTGATGTGGTAGTTGAGGTGGCAGGCCGTATGCGGACATGACAGGTGACTGTATCGTTGATTGGTGTGGTCCAATGGTTGGCTGCCACGTGTCCCAGTCATGGGCTACCATGTGGAAGTGGGAAAATGCCCAATGAGGGACCGAGAATGAAATTCCAAAAATAAAAAAGGGGAAGTGTGTCTACCAAATCTGGCGCCCAACAATCATTCTAAACCATTGCTAATGATTAGAGGAACCACCACTTAATATATATATATATATGTGTGTATGCTGCAAAAAATACCCAAAAAGGGGAGGCTCGCGAGCTCAACCTAGGGACCTCCCCCACTATATGCACCTTAACAAATGCTCTACCAACCACTAGGCCAAATGACCTTAATTGTTTACATCGCTACAATTTTTATTTAAAAATTGAAATCCACCGAATACAGAGAGGAAGCGCGTGAGGCTATAGTCGACATGTTCTATGATGAATTTTCTCGGCATTAATTGCAAGTTGCAGGGCACAGAAATCGAGACAGAGTTTATCTTGGGCCTGGGAGTGCCAAAGTTGGATTGAGATGTAGAGATAGTCATTTTTGGGTAATTCGATGCCACAAATTCAATGGTGTTGTATGTTTCGTGATCTGAGAAAATATTATGCATCTTGATTCCAGAATGACGTATTATTATGTATTTTTCCATACTCTTTTGCTGAGTTAATAAAAAGGCCTACCCATTTGAGAGCAGGACCCATAGACGTAGTCCACAAGGGATGAACTCCCTTATCAAGCTTTTGTGTTCATATTTGATGCTTATGTCTCTTTATTATTGAGACTTTTCTTCTTTAATGGTGCACTTTAATTTATGCTCATTTAATGCAATTCTTTATAAGTCACTTCAATGAAATGATCCTAGATCATGTTGGTATCAAAGCCATCATCTTTGACATGAATTCTGGAGTGTGAATGCTTACTAGGGCCAAGCATAAACAAGGTGAATGAACTCTTAAGACTTTCAATCCTGAAGTTGGTCATGCATCGCGAAGTAAGAAAATGGCAGAAGAAGACAAGCGTGATGAACAAGAGAAAAAATTTCATATGGTCTTTTATCGCATGTCAGAAATGGTCGACTGGATGTATGGAGACTACAAGAAGAACATGAATAAGAAAGGGAAGAAAAAGGAAGTACAAGCTAATGATGATGCTTCAATAAATAAAGGGGCTGGAGGAGACCCTCCTAAGCCTCCATCTTCACCATCAAGTTCTAGTTCTTCTTCCTCTCAACATTCTCAACATTCTCATCATTCTAGCCATAAAGCCTCTTTTAAGAAACCATTATTAAAGCTTGATGTAAAAATTTCTTTATCTATGCTTAATGGAGATGTTAATACTGAAAAGTTAGATAATTGGATTCAATAGGTTGAACTATATTAACGTGTTCAATAGATTGATGAAGAGAAAGTTAAAGTGCAACTAGCTTCTCTTTAGTTGGAAGGCACTTCTCTCGTATGGTGGAAGATAAAACTTCAGTACAATAGTAAGTGTGGTAATCTTATTTCCTCATGGTTGGAATTTAAATCAGCGATAAGGAAGAAATTTTACCCATTGTGTTATTTACATAAAGAAATGATGGAATGGAAAACTTTAAGACAAAGTAAAGGTCAAACTATACAAAGTTTCACAGAAGAATTTAGGAAAAAAGCTATTACATTAAACATTCCTTTGGATTCTTATGAAATTTTAATGAAGTATATCATCACACTTCACAGTTATATTCGTCATACTTTTCTATTGTTTAACCCCACCAGTCTTGACGAAGTTTGTGTGCAAGCCACTCACCTTGAGAATAGGGGAAAGCATGTTCAAGAAGATCCAACAAAGAAACCTTCCAATCTTCCACATAATCCATCTAATAAGTTTAAAAGGAAGGACAAGAAGACTTCCACAATAAAGAGAGAAGAAGGAAACCATATTGTGCTCATTTCAATAAAATTGGTCATGATGATGAACATTGTTGGAAACTACATCTAGAAAAGAGACCAAAACAGTTCAATGGAAAGGGGAAGACAAAAATTGTTGCTACAGTGCAGCAAGATCTTGGCTCCGATTCAGGAGATGAAGGAAAGATCACAGTGGTTGGAGTACAAGGTAAAGATTCCCTTCATGCTAGTTTTCTTGGATCATGTTGTCATTGATGACAATGGTTTGTCATTGATGCCAATGGTTTGATTATTTGGGAGATTGTTAGATCATATGTCGTTGATGTAAATGGTTTGGTTTAATTGGTGTCAAGTAATTGATTGATATAATGCCCTTGATGAGAATGATATATGTCCAAGTGGAAACCAATTGATAAAGATGGATCATTGATATGATGAACTTGATGAGAATGATATATGTCCAAGTGGAAACTAATTGATAAAGATGGATCATTGCTATGATGCATTGATGAAGATGGATCAATGAGTTGGCATTGATGCATGATGCATAGTTGATATATATGATGCAGTGGTGAATTGATGCAAAGATGAATCATTATTTTCTTATCATGGTTGATAAGGTGCACAAATGTATGAACTCCAAAGTGGTCCCCTTATGGTGAAATCCCTCACGGGAAGACACTTTACGGATTGAGATATCCTAGGAGAGCGGTTGGAAGACCCATGCTTGTATGTGGAATAATGAGATGAATATCAATGAAGTTGTTGGTGAAACTATCCTAGATGGATAGTGCTTGACATGCCATTTCTGGTGGTAAGTGGAATGTCACATAACTCCTCACGGTTTGAGAGTTATGTCTCTACGAAGTTGAAGGACCCCCATATGATGGCTTGAAGCCCCAAAAGGTCAAACTGCTTGAAAAGAAGAAATCATTATTTAAATGATAAAGTAAAGTGACAAAATCAAGTTGGATTATTTAAATGATAAAGTAAAGTGACAAAATCAAGAAGGAATATTTAAATGATAAAGTATTGGAGAACTTTCTATTCATGGAAAGTGGTTAACCCTAAAATAAGGAAAATGGGTTAAATGACCTAGAAGATGAAAGTATAAATAAGAAGCTAGAATCTCTTGTAAAATGAACATTTTGGTGAGAATCCTTATGGATCAATGGAGAGCTTCTTGTGAATATATTTTGGATTATTGATGGAGAGCTTCTTGTGAGAGAATATTATTGGTGTGGATCTCTTGAGCATGATTGAAGATCTATTCTGAGGAAGAGAATGAGAGGAGGATCTCATGGACGCATTAAAGTTTTGGCAATGACGGAGATCTTGACTGAAAAAGTCTCGGATTCACAAAAAATCCTATTTTCTTATGCCCCCGCAGGCTGTCTGTGTATAGGGTGTGTGTACACACGGGCTGGTTGTGTATACGGTGAGTGTACATGTGGGCTCACTGTGTACAGGGAGCGTGGACTGAATAACCTCATGGAAATTTGTGTTTGAGCTGGTGCCAAGCTCTTGGATGATGGGGCAGGTTCTAGATCTGCATTCTATGGCCTCAGATCTATCACTAAGACACTGGTATGGTTACATTATTGTCTTGATAGATACTAGTGTTTGATATGTTGTGACTTCTTAGGGTATTCTTGGTATGGCTTCTATGATGTGGCTCAGTTTGGTTGGTTTGGTTGATGGAGTGAGGAGTGCTCTTGTGATTCAGTAGTGACATGATTTCTATGGTATACTAGTTATTTATACATGATTTAGATAGCATTCATATTGATTTATTATGGAGCATGAGCAAGCTATTGGAGAGCTTGGATGTGTTGTGACTAGCTGTGGGTTAGTTTGGACAGTGGAAGACAGAAGAGAAAGTGATTGTAGGTTGTAGAGGATCTGAGCATGTGAAGCAAAGAAAAACCCTAGTTGATCAAGAGTATACACTTATTACATTATACACTGGCCGTGTTCACATGTGGGTTGTAGTGAGCCAGGATGCATGCACACGCGGGCTACACTACTCACAGGTCGCATACCTGTTGACATATTGATGTTTGTTGAGGATTGTTGCCTCATCTCAGTTGGTGCTGAGAATGTAAGTTGAGTCTTGCATTTAGAGCTAGTGCTCTTGTAGAGTTGTACTCTATTCAATTGTTGTTGATAAACCCAAGGATTGTAGTCTGTAATAAAAATAAAATTGTACATACATCTTGTGTTATTTGTGTCCATTGTGATGATGACTTGTTGATGATATATTGTTGATACGTTCCTACATCTAATTGGTTATAAATGACAGCAATGGGTAATGAATAAATGTTGAATGCTAATTGATGAGTTTCGTGAAAGAGGGAAGTTTTGGGAAAAAGAGCCCCACACTCATTCACCCCCCCTCTAAGTGTGGTAGGTGTGTCCTACAAGTTCAAATTCCAATAATGAATCTCATGATGATGAACGAAAGAGGAATGAATTATTTCAAATAAGAGTTGTATCTAAACACACTAATATAGATACATTGTTTGATCCAGGTTCCCAAGTAAACTTGATATATGAAGCACTTGTCAAAAAGATGGGTCTTGAAACAAAACCACATCCAAAGCCTTATCCTCTTGGTTGGGTATGTGATAAATAAAAATTTAATGTCACCAAACAATATAGGGTCAAATTTTCTATTTCTTCAAAGTTCACTGATGAAGTGGATTTGTATGTTGTATCACTTGATATATGTGGCATAGTGTTGGGGAGTCCTTATACTTATGATATAAAAGCAGTCTTCTTTCGTCATGAGAAAAAATACCTCCTTACTAAGGGGGGAGTGTAATATTTTGTTAGATCTCACAACATGAGGGTAAACACAACACTTGTTAGTGTAGGTCAAATGAAGAGACTCATAAACACTAATAAGAGATATGTACTCATGGTTATAAGGGAGAAAGATGTCAGAACATCCGACGCTTTCTGAGAATGTGATCCTTCTCATAATAAAGAATAAATTGATATTATTTCCAATTATGATCATATTTTCCAGGAACCAGATGGATTACTGTTGTGAGTGGGAAATCCCTCTACGGACTAGCACTTAGGGTTTTATCATGCATGTAGAAAATACCTAAAGATTCCTACTTTCTACCATCGACCCAGACCTAATCCCCATTATTCTTAAGCAAATACATAGTTAATAAGATCAAGTAAGCATACCTTATCTCGGGCATTTGATGTTGATCCTTCTTCACGCTTGATCACTCTTTGACTGCAACTCTCCTCTCAAGGTTGACCTGCATTCACACAAGACAAACAAAGAACTCCACATGCATTTGATATATAGATTAATGGGTTAGAGATTCAATCAATATGTATGAAATAAACCATGAAAACCTCATATGGTGGGATGGGAAGAGTACTTTTTTATTATTAACTTCAACAAATCAACCTACAACGGTGAAGCCGACCACTACTCCATGAACCTGGTCTTGGGCTCTTCTTCAACTGTCCTCCAACTTCTTTGCTCTATATTTCTCTTTTCACAAGGAAGGCTAAA
Organism: Picea mariana; assembly: GCA_032191745.1. NCBI lineage: Eukaryota > Viridiplantae > Streptophyta > Pinopsida > Pinales > Pinaceae > Picea > Picea mariana. The sequence goes on along the minus strand of JASDQU010013094.1, from coordinate 48,426 downwards.
GGTTGGGACAAAGGGAATGTGCAATTGGGTATAGTTTCTTTACTATGATTCTCCTCTTCCAAATGGGACCCCTAACCCTTCTTTTATAGGCTAGAAGAAGCTAGGTATTTTGTCGAACCCTCAATCATGCATGGCCGAAAGGTTTAGTTAACTCACCCAAAGCTATGTGTTCCATCAACAAATTTCCTTTTTTCGTGCTTCTGTAGGTCCATGCGGGCTGTAGTGGTTCAGCTAGCATGGACAGTGTAGATCCACGCGGGCTGTAGTGGGTCAGCTAGCATGGACTTTTAAAAATGGATTATTTTAGAAGAGTTGTTCAATAGGGGCTTGGCAAAGAAGGGCTATGAGATGGACTGATGCCAGGTAAGCATGGATTGTGCAAATTAGGGTTATAACAGATGCCCCCTAATGTGAAAGATCAGAAGAGCATATGATGGCTGAAATACATTAACAATCTTCATCGATGTGCCGAACAAGTGAGCCCAGGGACCAGAAATTGAGAGGTGATGTCTGCAAAACAATAATTGTCTCACTGAGGCGGGCATACCCATGATCGGGATAAAATAAAATCATGGCTACCAATCAAATACACTATAGATCCATGTCATATAACTATATAAAGTGTAGCCACGAGCCATACACAACAGAGCTACATCTTGAAATCAAAAAGATATACATGTAGAGTATCCATCTTCTAGAAGTTGATAAGGCCTGATGACTGGATATGAGGTATTTAGAGCTCGAGCAACAACTTCAAAATATTTAAAACTCAGGTAGGAGTGTAATATGAGTGTACGACTTCACTACCTAGAGGTCTTCGATGACTCATCGGTCATGGACTAGAGAATCTTGATGATCAGACTGAAGGCTTCATTGATTTCAAACAAAGACTTGATTGGACATTCAATATGGTCAGGCATGAGGGAAAGAGACAAACTACAGAGGGGCAAACTCAGGCTTGGTAAAAACTTCCCTTGGACAATAGCACGAAAAATGATGAGACTCATGCAGCATGGCACTAACATAAGTTTATGAGGCAGAAGGCGATGCAAAATCTCCATATGTTTGGAATAATAACCAAATGGAGGAGGACACGACTCTATGTAGTGAGAAACAACTTCCTAAGGTCATATTAATTCCTAGAATTTGATGAACAAACGAACGGATGTGCTTTATCCAAGGGCGACTCATTATGCTTCCAATAAAGAAAATATTTTTCCCTTCCTCTTTTTGGGGTACATTTGATTTTTTTTTTGTCCTTTTTCAATAATTTTAGAAAAAGAATAAAAGAATGTTACGTTACAAAAGAGGATCGAGTGTCACAAACATACTAGTTCCAAGCACATGGAACACGGAGATGCTCAGGGAAAAGGGACATATGCAAGAAAAGGACACTCAGGAAAAATCCTCCAGGGGCTACAGGTGTCAAGATGCAGAGGCAAAGTGCTACAGGGCTTGCATATAAGGCATGCTTCAGGTGGTTTAGTTGAGAGCAACATGGAGCTGGCATTAGGCCAAAGACCTGGGTATGCAAATGTGGTTAATAAGACACACAATGGTAATGTCCTTCGATGTGAGTTTAACAAGCCCAAAGAAGGTAAAATCGACAGTTTTTCATATTTAGAGAGCCTGAAAAAATGTAAAAGGAGATTCCACTGGGGTACCTTTTTCATAGGTAGTCTAGTCTATTCGAAAAAGGGGTAAACTAGCACTGAAAAGATGTCTATTCAAAACCATTTTAATGAGTGTGATAAAGACAAGATCACTTGGCCATTTTTTCATTTTTAAGGAGTCTGAAAAAAGATTAACTATGGACTCCATCAGGAATGTTCTTCTGGACCATTTTAATGAGTGAGAAAGAAAAAGGTCACTCGATGATCTTTTCAATTTTAGGGAGTCTGAAAAGAGATTAACTATGGACTCCGTGGGGGTTCCTTTTTCATAAATTTAGTCCCTCAGGCCCGAAAGAGGGGGCTTAAAATGATACCTGAGAGTACTCTTCTAGAGAACTGAAGTTCCTTAGAGTATACCTTTGTTCATACAGTTGACCATCCAGTCCGAAAAAGGGGTAAACTACCGCTGGACAGACGTGACTTCGAATTTCAATTTAATGAGCATGAAAGGCCACAAGATCACTCGGCAATATTTTCATGTTTAGAGGGTCTGAAAAGGGCTTAAAAGAAGACCTAGAGAGGTTACTTTTATCAGTTAATCCGGACGAGATCGAAAAGCATAAATGCAGTCTCACCGGATGTTCCTTTCAGATCTCAAAGTGAGCTTAAAAAACAACAAAGTTAGCTCATGATCGACACTTTGTAGGTCGATGACGGGTATCTCCTTGGGGGAGCAGTATGCTCGAATGAAAACATTGTCTACAATGCTAAGGGTTTTGGAGAGATTTATAGGTACTGTTTCAGCGATACTTGACATATTACCCTCGGTATAAACAACACGAGTAGCCAAAGGATTGATAGGACAAGACCTATCTCTAGACATAGTCAAAGTGAATTCTCTAGCTTTGATTCTGCTTAACTCTGGGAGGAAGTATGATCTTTGATGAAGATCATCCCAGGGTTTGTCCGGACTAGTCATTGCTTCAATTACTGCTTCGTCGGAGGGCAAGACCAAGTCTAATGAATCAGTGTCCGCGAGAGAACCCTGAGCCCAAATAGGCTCTAGAAACGGTTCTAACTCTTGTGCAGGAGTTGGATCTGTGTTGGCTAAAGCTTGCTAGACTAAATACTAAGCTACTTCAGTTGCGGAAAAGGGCATGGACATGCCTGTGTGCCCTATCCCATCCATCACGGTCGATGGGGAAGGTAGTATCCATTGATCGTGGAAGTAAGTTGTGTAAAATGACAAAACTTGGAAAATCTCAACCTTATGGTGGTCGGATATGAACTTGACATCACCTTGAGGGGGCGGTTAATCGAAGGTACCCATCAAATACAGGCACAGACCAACCCCTACGTTGACTATGCCTGGTTGAGGATTATCAATCATTGGGATCGTGGACACCCCTAATGAAGGGTCAGGTCTGGAGAAAGACAATTGATCAATGGTCACAATCTGGTCTTCGTGTGGAAACAACAAGACCTGGAAAAATGTAGCAACCACTGCTTGCATGGCATAAGTCCAACTCCTTCCTAACAAGAGATTGTAGTCGAGGGATGCGTCAACTATTTCTACCTCGATACACATGGTCTTCCCTCCTAACTGCATGAGCAAAGAGGGAATGATACCATGTGGTTGGAATGAATGATCGTCAAAACCAGTGAGAAGAGTAGGTGATGAGGACAAAATGGGCTGGCCAATGGCCTTCCAACATGCCAATGACACAATGCGAAAAATATCTTAAGTAAAAGTTTTCGTGGGGTGAGCCACTACTATCTGAAACGTTACAGGGTAAGGCAGACGAGGTTTTAATTCGGTTGTATCCAACATGATGGTACCCAATTTATAAGTCTCGGTAGATCCTAAAGTAGTTAACAAAGCTTTCCTCTAGGAAGGGCAGCTTTGGAGGACCTCCAAAGTGGAAATTGCACAAGGTGCTTGAGAAAAATACTCCACCACAGAATAGTTCTGGGCAGCCCTTGAATTTTGGTTGTGAGAATCGTTTTTGAATGCGCCTTTTGGGATGCATTTCATTGTTTCACCCAAAGTATTCTCAATCTGTAGAGGAAGATATGGGAGTTCGGCTTCTTTTCCCTTCTCAGAAGTGCTTGGATTATTGTAGTCATGTGCTCTAGTCGATAGAAAAGCATCACCCTTCATCATATACACATTCACAAATGCATGATTGTTCGAAGATGGAGAGGGTCCTTGACTGCCCCCTTCCGCATGTGTAGAGCCTTGGGTTATGTTTTTCCCATGCTGGAATGGATTGGTTAACACAACAGGTTGTTTCTCTATCACAAAATTTTGGGCCTCTGCAAGCCAAGGACATTGAAGGGGTGGGTGGTCTTCCACGCATAGGTTGCATGGATACCTCGCCTTTCGTTTCTCAGTGGTTCCCCTACCAACATTATTAGTGGGTTTCTTATCACCCTTACCCTTATTTCATTGTTTTTTGTTTCCTTCAAGTTGTTGGGTGGCCTTTGGATTTGTCGATTTCACTATGTGTACATCTGACGTTTTAGTAGGGGTAGTAGCCAAAATAGTAGTTTGGTTTTCCACTGTGTGTTGTATAGACAATTACTGCAATTGCTTCATCAGTTTCTCAACGAGCTTTGTTTGTGCTAAACCAACAATACCATTGTCATGTGGCCCAACTCTCTGTCTGGTTTTATCAAGTATTGAGCATGGAGCATCTGGAAAGATCTCGTATAATAAATCGAACTGAGAATAGATTAGCTCAAGTTGTTGAGCTCTCATGATGGCATCCTCTTTATAAAACACTCCCGACATCACGACGTCTTTGGATAACGGTGGGACCAAAGACTGAAGGAACCACTGAGTAGGAATGCTGGTGGGACTGACACCTTAATTAAACTCTTCTGGCATCTCCATTCTCGAATGTGATCAGAGATATGGTCCTCTTTTGTCTGTGCGAAATTGGCTAGCAATTTTGTGCCAGCGTCGTATCTCACAGGTAATTGGAAATGGTTTAGGAAATCCATTGCCAATCCATCGAAGGAAGAGTATCTTGAGCAATTGAGCTCAATGTACCATTTTGTGGCACTCCCAATGAGAGTATGTTGAAACAATCACAACTGTACATAGTCGTCCTTCAATGAGTTAGATAAGCACCAAAGATGGAAGGTGGTTAGATGATCTCTTGCATCGTCATTAGGCTTGGCTTTGAACTTTGGTATGTCCGAAGGAAACTTCGTCAGCATAGAGGGCCAATGTGGATCATGACAGATAGGTTCATTCAACAACCTTGTCAAGTCTGGCAAATGCAAGGTTGCCAAGAAAGGTAGTTTGGGTTGTTGGTGATCACTGGGAAAAAGAGACCCGGAGTTTGACTGGCACCAGGGTGCTAGGAAAAGTTCAGTTGTTGGCTTGGGTTCTGGTAAAAACCATGGCCATGACAAACGTACGAATTCTGCGTGTAAGGAGACATCATCGACTAATTCCCAAAATAGGACATAGATGGCTGGGCGTGCATTACATTCAGAGGACCTTGGAAAGGGTGGCCCCATGTTGATCCTGTGGGGATAGGCATAGTACCTTGTCTAGGGTTACATTGGTTGTGAAAATAATTACCCCATATCAGCATTCCTGACGAGGGAACGGATCCCTGCTAAGAATTCCAAGGCCCTGATGTGAAAGAAGTTCCTAGGTTTCCCCCCTGTTCAGAAATAGTACCCTACATAGGAATAGGTTGTCCAAAACCAGGATTGCCCCTAGTCAGGAAAGCAACAGATGAGAAGGTGTTGTTACCAAATGCACCGAACAAAGCAAATGGTATTGAACCTACCGGCATATTATGTGAAGGTGATCCTTGGCTCCCTGCTCCAAATAAACTATGGTGTGTAGGTGTCCTGGTGGATGGTTGGTGCATGCCATCGAGTGAAGGGGACGAAGGAGGTATATGACCTCCCCCATAAGGGAAAGCGTTCAAAGGAGATGAAGTTCCTCCCATAAGGCCTTGTAGGGGAGCATTAGAGCTCCCTGCCCCCAGACCTAAAGTCTGAGAAGTGGAGTAGGAAAGTACAAGACTTGTACCTGAGCTAGGCATCTTGTATGAGAAAGGAGGGCCTATCGCACTAGGTGTGAAAGGGGTTGTGGTTGTCACCATAGATGAGATCAGACCACTGTGCAAGGTAGAGGAAGTAAATACCATGGTGGCTCAGACCTGTGACGGTGGGTTAGGAGGTGAAAACTCTCCTGTGGTGAAAACCATAGTGGGAATTAAAGAATTCCCAGAATAAGTGACAGGATTTGTTTCCATTGTTGCATGCGACACTGTCTGGCACTTGTAGGAGTGAATCGATACGATGATGGGTGTTGAAATATCAGTGGTTGGAGTTTCAGGTGGACCAAGATCTTTTTCTCCAGAGTCTAAAATGGTTGTTTCCTCTAGATGTTGTTCGGGCACAATTTCTTGTGATCTGGTCGCTTCAAAAGACCCTTGTTGGTCTATCTTTCACCTTAGTGGTGGCAGGGGTGGCTCCATTGTAACTGACGACAAGCCCAGAAGCCTTCATGACCGATGGAGCTCGTGATCCTCCACTGTGTGATAAGATCAAAGACACCCTAGAGCCTTCTATTCATTTAAAAACAACACACACTAAAAGAGTCCCTACAAGATAAAACAAGCAAACACTAAACTATTTGGAAGAATAGTTACAACAACAAACACTAGAGAAACTTACCGGTGAAAGTGCAACTCGAACACAGAAGCACCATTTGGGTATACTTTGCAAATCGTGGCCCAATGTCTATCCTATATACCGCGGTATACCCCCGCAGTCACCAGTGTATGTCTCCAAAAAGATAGGCAACTAGGTTGTCAGCACGCAAACAGTCACCAGGCGAGTACAGTCAAAAGTTGGGTAGACCACAAGGAGCAGGGTATTGAGCCCGAAGCTTGTCAAGGGTATCGAAGGAAAGTGGTCTGGAAGACAACTACGGACCTCGAATGGATTTGAGAACCACGAAGCTCTGTGGCAAATGCAATCGACGAAATCCCAAGACAAGCCCTCTATATGTGTTCTCCACTACGATTGGTCCAGCTTTGGAAGGGTTATCTATACTACCTTTCCGCATGTGACCTCGTATTTATCCCCTGTGTTAGAGGGGGGTCCTGGATAACTTTCACGATACTGGACTTTGACACTCCCTAGCTCAGACTCCAATGTTTGATTTTAATGGCCTTGAAGAGTTTCCTCTCCACTCTAATTGAAGGCCCTGATCCTAAACTAGTTGGTTAACCATACAAACATAAAAATTCTAATGAATTCTAAATTTAGCATTAATTTTTGTGGCTTGTCTTAAGTCAAAGGTTATGAAAGTGAAATTAGTGATGTTTGAAAGACGAAAGCAAAAATAAACAAAAAGCTGGAAACAAAAAATCTCCACTTAACTCAAATCTTAAACAGCTTTTCAAAATTAAAAATTTCTCTAAGATATTTAAACAACAAACTCAAAGAAGGATTTCACTCGACTACGAGCTACTTATGATCTAAGTAAACCGCCAAGAAATTATGAAATCAAAGACTTTTCCCTAGTTATTAATGCAAAACAACACTTTTTAATCAAACAAAGAAAATAAAAGATCTTTTTTTATTTATTTGAATGCTCACAAAGTAAAAAGGAAAAATATCAACAAGTCAAAACCATGAAAACATCTGGCCTAAGCACAGATTGCAAAGAGTCACTTTAAAAATCACACACAAGCAAATTCAAATTGGACTCTCACACTTGTCTAAAAACCCTATAAAATAAAAATTTGAGGAAAACTTCTAAATGAAAAAGGAAATCTATTTCTCTAATCAAACATAAGTTACTAATTGCTATGATAGAGACCCAAAAACATGAAGGGTATAGCTCTTGTCAAAGATAAGGATGATTGCCTCATTTTCAACAAAATTTTTCTCCTCAAGAACATTGCTGACAGTTCAACAGCAAGCTTGTGCACGCGAGTTGTGTAAAGTCAGAGCGTGTGTACATGTGTGCTGTCCTTATACAGGCCACATGTATCTATGAAACTCTAAGACAAATGAAAAGACAAGCAAGCCAACCCAAGCAGAGACTGCAGGTACTAAGAACCAAAATCTCTTGAAGACTCAGACACTTAATTTAACAAAAAAAAGAAAACAATTCAAGGAAAACTTCATAGAACAAACCAATCTAAGGTGAAACCTAAGCTATAGACTGCAAACAACAAAGACTATAAAGAGTTCCAGAAAACCCCTAAGAAGGACTACTTCTGACACGAAAGAGGATGAATGCCTCTCTAAAATAAATTTTATGGAATCATACACACGATTGACACTTCCTCAGCTAGGGTGTACATGCGGGCTGTGAGAATGTACAGCGCAAGTACACATGTGCAGACCTTACACAGGCTGTGTGTACCTCTGTGGGTCTCGGAAAAAAAATGCAGTCAAGCAAAGAAAACATAGATAACTGGTATGGAAGACCAGAATCTCTGTTAGCTCAGACTTTTGCAGAAACTTAAAAAAAACAGGAAATGAAACCAGTCTTTTAAAAATACCCAAAAAATATTCCCAGGAACCCTAGATAATCCCTAGTATGGTCGCCAATTCTTTTGTGAGTGGGAAATCCCTCTAGGGACTAACACTTAGGGTTTTATCATGCATGTAGAAAAGACCTAAAGATTCCTACTTTCTATCGTCGTCCCAGACCTAATCCCCATTATTCTTAAGAAAATACATAGTTAAGAAGATCAAGTAAGCATACCTTATCTCGGGCATTTGATGTCGATCCTTCTTCATGCTTGATCACTCTTTGACAACAGCTCTCCTTCCAAGGCTGACCTACATTCACACAAGACAAACAAAGAACTCCACATGAATTTGATATATAGATTAATGGGTTAAACATTCAATCAATATGTATGCAATAAACCATGAAAACCTCATATGGTGGGATGGGAAAAGTGCTTCTTTATTATTAACTTCAACAAATCAACATACAATGGTGAAGCTAGCCACTGCTCCATGAACCTGGTCCTGGGCTCTTCTTCAACTGTCCTCCAAATTCTTTGCTCTATATTTCTCTTTGCACAAGGAAGGCTAAAGGTTGGGACAAAGGGAATGCGCAATCGGGTATAGTTTCTTTACTATGATTCTCCTTATCCAAATGGGACCCCTAACCCTTCTTTTATAGGCTAGAAGAAGCTAGGTATTTGTTTGAACCCTCAGCCATGCATGGCTGAAAGGTTTAGTTAACTCACCCAAAGCTATGTGTTTCGTCAACAACTTTCCTTTTTTCGTGCTTCTGTAGGTCCATGCGGGTTGTAGTGGGTCAGCTAGCGTGGACACTGTAGAACCACGTAGACTGTAGTGGGTCAGCTACCGTGGACTTTTAAAAATGGAGTTTTTTAGAAGAGTTATTCAGTAGTGTCTTGGCAAAGAAGGGCTATGAGATGGCCTGATGCTAGGTAATCATGTATTGTGCAAATTAGGGTTAAAACAATTACCTCCTAAAAGGGAAATCCAACATGAAATACATCTTCAGCAGGATTCTCCCCTTCAAAATGTGGGCATGTACACGATGTTAGTTGTAGAGATGACGGAGATCAAGAAGAAGGTACATGACTTATTAGATCAAGGGGCCATTAGGCCCAACTCATCTCCTTAAGGTTCCCTTATCGTGATGATGCCAAAAAAATATGGCACATTCTGAATGTGTGTCGATTATCGGGCCTTAAATAAAATCACGATGATAAATCGATACCCTCTTCCTTGTATAGATGATTTACTTGATCAATTAAAGAATGTTGTTTATTTCACTAAGTTGGATTTGTGTAGTGGATACCATCAGATCAGGGTTGTATAATAGGATGCATGGAAGACCTCCTTTAAAACTAAACATGGATTGTTTGAGTGGTTAGTTGTTTTGGCTTTGTAATGCTCCGAGAACCTTCATGTGTGTAATGAATGATATATTCAGGCCTTTTCTAAATGATTTTGTGATTGTATATTTAGACGACATTCTTATGTTTAGCGGCACTTGGGATGATCATGTGAGGCATGTAAAGCAAGTATTATATACTTTGCAAAGGGAAAAGTTGTATGTAAAATTGTCCAAATGTAAATTTGGTAAGACTACACTTGTGTACTTAGATCATATTGTAGGAGGAGGAAAATTAAAAATTGATCCTTCCAAGATTGATGTAATTGTAAATTGGCCTGAGCCCAAAAGTGTAAACTAAGATGTGGAGATTATTAGGTTTATTCTAATATTGGAGGAGGTTCATTTCAAACTTCTCCTTTATAGAATATCCTTTGCATGCCTTAATCAGTGTGAAGAACACTTTTCAATGGGGAGGAAAGCAACAAAAATATTTCGACACTTTGAAGGAAAATATCAGTACCACACCAGTATTAGCACTATTGAATATTCAACAACCCTTAGATATCAAGATAGATGCCAATGGATACGCCATGGGTGCAATATTGATGCAATATCGTAAGCCTATCTGTTACCACTCTAAGACTTTTAACTAAGTTGTTGTTAACTATCCTACATATGATAAAGATTTGTATGCATTAGTTCAAAGCATAAAGAAATGGAAGCACTACTTGTTAGGGAAGGAAAAAATCATACATATAGATCACCAACCCTTACAGTATCTCGAAGAACAAACCAAACTGCAACAATATCGACATTATAGATGGATGGGTTTCCTATAACAATTTCGTTTGGAAATCAAGTACAAAAAGGGTACAAGTAACAAGGTAGAGAAATATTGTTTGCAGGGAAAACTACACTACCATCTTGGAAAGCTATGTATTTGTAACACCTTGTGTTTTGAACCCCCATTTTAAATAATGTATTGTTACAATGTTGAGAGACATGAATTCCCAAACAATTATTAAAGGGCCAGTATGCCCAAGAAATGTAATGTTTTGATCATTATTAATAATAAACACATTGTTGGCTGCTAGACGAACAAGGACTAGAGTTATAGGGGGATATGATTCCACAAGAGAGGGGGCTTGAGGGGCTAAATGTTTATTCCTATGTTAATTACCCTTTTTGCCTAAGGGAGGGGATCTGTTACATGAGATTCTTGGGGAAGGCCAGGAGGTTCTTGATTCCCCATGAAAATACTTAAACCCATCCCTCTTCTAATTGTTGGGTTGGTCGTTGGCTCATCCACTCCTTCACTCCTGCATTCGTACCATTATTTCCCTCATGCCCTCTCATGCACTCACTCACCCATTCATTGATCCATCCCCACCTACGTCTCGGTTGGGTAAAGGGAAAGGAAATGTTGAAGATTAGGCATAGGATAGTTGGTTGTAATGGTCGTTGGTGCAATCCAGCCATGACTTGGGGCCTACATATCTAAGATATGTTGGCCTATGCCATGTTTTGATCACAACTATGAGTCTTGAGAGTTCCGTCATTGAGATTTTGGACCATCTATGTTGGAGGCCCTAGAATAAAGAGAACGATTGTCCAAGGGACTGCGTAGCAGAGAAGGGTGGAGGTCCATTCTCTTGGGTGGTACAGGTTGGGTGGAAGAGAGTTGGGTACTTGGATTGTTGTGGGTGTTGGGATACCTGTGAGAGATTGAGAGCTGACTAGTTTGGGAATCCAAGTACACTCTGGAACCATCCTTGTGGATTCATAGCCCTGGCTCGGGGGTGACACTGTTGTTGAGATTTAGAGCAGTGGTGTCTACAGTTAGGTGGAACTTCCTTGGTTTGCAGCCAATTGGTGTCATATTTCATAAAGATAACTGCTCTCTTTTATGGTTTCATTTATGTGTATAAGAATGTATTTATGTTGTATATTTAATTATCATTTAATTGAATATTTAGACTATGCATGGTTACTGACTACTGTTGTCAATGTCATTAAAGTATTTTCTTTTATGCATCTTTAAATTTTAAAAAGGTATCAGTAAGAGTACGAAGTCCAAGGGTGGGCTTGAAGGTAACATACCCCGTCCTATGGGTGGTTGGGTATGTTACAGTTTGGTATCATAGATTCAGGTTAAAACACTGGGTCGATAGGGGCCATGTCTATTGGTCAGATTCTCGTGGTTAGAGATCGAACTCTGACCATGGATTTGAAAATCTCAGGAGGAATGGCATTGCAGAATCTATGTAGGATTTAGATCACCATAGACCCGTTGTAAGTGGTTCGAAGGATCGTGACCATCCCCTTCAAATTCAGGAGAAATCACCACTGTAGGATCAAGAGATATTTGGGATCGTTGGATCGGAGGATAGGTGAACATGGGTCGTTCGATGAAAAGTAAGAAAGGGTTAAGGTCACCACCGTCAGATCCCATTGGAGAGAGAGATAAATGGACAATCGACATTGAGGGGAACCAAGTTGCACGGGAGATTATTCCTCAAGGTGGTCACACAATACAAACCATAGTTTCACTGAGGGGTTAAATGTCAACGTCAAGATAATTGCGGGGAGTAAAGCAGGTTACTCCAAACCATCGATGTGTGCCCTTGCAAATTGAAAGGCAGTAAGTGATGTGACATGTTGGGGATCAATCATTGAAAATCCGTATAGTTGAAGTAGTTTGGGGCCGTCCATCATCAAGGAAAGATAGGTGGCATGAGATCCATAGCTCCAAAAGTTTGTGGATGAGGAGGAGGTGAAATAGTTGAAGTAGATCATGACCATCGATCACCAAGAGGTATGTGTCAATAAATCAGTAACACTGGAGAAATATGTTCAAGAGGTTTTTCAGTTGAGATTTGAAACTCCCAAAGCCCGGAGAGCCAGAGAGCTGAAGTAAATCTTGATTGTTTGATCATCTAAAATATATCTCAGTCGCCAGATCATCTGGAGTAAATCTCAAGCATCGGATCATCCAAGGTGAATTTGGGTCGTCTGATCTAGAAGAGACATGACGTAAATCTGTGGATTTTGGTTGAAGGCTCGATGTAAGCCTCAACCATTAGATTAAGGAGGAGACGTGGTGTAGATACGTGGACTACGGGTGAATACTTGAAGTGAATCTTATTCATTCGATCAAGGAGACCACTTGGCAATAGATTGCCCAGTTTGAGAATTCGGAGTTCGAGAGAATTGGAGGTATGCTAGTATCGAAACTCCTGAAGTCTCGAAGCTCGAAGAGCCGAAGTGATGGGGCAGGATGACGTCACATAGAGGTGATGTGGATCCTATAATTCCTGAAGTGATGTGGCTTGTGGATGTCACCTGGGATGATGTCGACACATGGGATGTGTGCCACGTGTCATTAATTTTTGAGCATATGGAGTATTGAAATTTTAGTTAGAACGTGAAACGTGTCACCCGCCTGATTGGGCCACGTCTCCTCTTATAGTATTTTACCACATGGCGACAGATCATGCAGTTCAGAGACTGGGGACTCCAGTGAGGAAATATGTGACAGGTTTCCTTAGCTAGAAAACTCCCGAAGGACCGAAGGCCAGAGTACATATCAACCGTTGATTCCATAAGACACATGTCAAAGGATTTTTTACTTCGAGTGAAATCACTATGGGAGAAAGTGCAGGAGGAAATTTTGAATCTTCCAAAGACCAAAGAGATGAAGCAATTCACAGCTATTGATATGTGGGAGGAAACACATAGACAAATCATGAACTATGAGTAAAAGTGTTATGGGCAGAGCCAAGCGAGGAAAGTTGAGACTCTTGAAGCGCAGAGTCCTGAAGTGGATCTCAATCATTGATCATGAAAGAGGACGAGGACCGTTGATCTGGTCTTCGCTAAAATTTTTGAAGTCCCAAAGCTCTGTACAAGTGTTTTTTTAGATAAGTGTAGGGTCATGGCCATGGTCATATGTAGATTGAGAGCTGAGGGAAGGAGGGCTAAGGGTCAAATTTGTGGTCTTCGAGATAGAAAAGTTCTAAGGAAGGATTTAGTTGTGGTTTCTAGTCATGGTCACCTGGGAAGGTGGTTTGAAGGAAGCACCTGTGCAAGATAAAACTCTGTGTCAGCCAAGGATAACATGACACTGTTATTTTTGGAGAATGGGGATATGATATCCATGAACAAAAAAAAAAGAGAGACCTATAGCATGGTTTGGCAATTTTGTTTATCATATGCATAATTCTAACAAAATGGTCAGTTTCACATTTTTCATAATTAAGGGGTTTAAGCACATCAACTAAAGATGCATATTGAGGAAATGGAAGAAGGTGAGGGAGCCTCTAGTCATGATAAGGAGGTCGAAGGCGAGAATACCATAATTGGTAATGCAGAGACAAATTCCAATGGACACAAGGGAAAAGCAGAGCAAGAAACATTAATAGAAATGGTAAGAAACCTGAAGATGGAAGTGCAGAGCTAGAAAGTAGAAAATGAGAAACTGATGAGAGAGAAAAGTCATATAAATTCTAGAGTGTTGCAGAGCTTAAATTAGTTGTAGAGAAAAATGAAGAAGGGACCAAAATCAATACAAGAGGAAGACGACAGGTGCCAGGAAAGAAGGGATGATCATGGAAGAGCTGGTTATTGTATAAGTTCTAGAAAAGCTCATGGACACCACTCACCTCTTTACTCAGAAATAAATTTTTATGCATCGGATGATCCCATAAGTAGTCCAGAGGTGTCTCCTATCAGACAACAAAGAAGGAAACAAGAGGTAGATAGTTTGCAAGGAGAGTTGAGGAAGCTCAAGCCGCCTTCCTTTGAGGGTGAAAGATAAAGGGAAGATGATGTCGAAGCATGGTTTCTTGGGCTTAGGAGATATATTCAGTTGCATAAATATTCATCCAACCTAGAAGCCAGGATTGTCACCTACCATTTACATGGTGAAGTTGCAATGTGGTGGGACCAACTAAAGCAAGTGGAACTCAGGTTGGGAAGCATGACTATGGCTGAGTACAAGAAGAAGTTATTGGGATTGTTAAAATATGTCAGGTTATTTGGTGATGAGAAGGTGAAAATACAAAGATTTATAAGTGGACTTCCAGCCTTTTATAAGGAAAATATCAAGTATGATGAACCCAATACCTTGACTAAGGCCATCGGGAAGGCTAAATACATGTATGAGCAAGGCCAGGGAAGAGAATATCTACAGAAATCTTGGAAGGACAAGAATAATGAGAACTATGATTGGAGGAGGAAAGGATTCAAGCCTTCCTTCAACAAGAATGAGCCTAATAGAAATCGCCAAGATCAATATGCTAAGAGGGATTTCAAGAAAGAAGATTTCTTGGGAAAAAGGTAAAGACCACCAATCCAATGTTGGGGATGCAAGGAAGATCACTTGTACAAGAATTGCCCACACATAAAGGATAGAGTGAAGACTATGAACAACACCCAAGAGGATACAATAGTAAAAAACATGGGAAGAATCTATGCAGCTTTAGATGATCGACATGCAGAGTACTAGTCCAATATGATCGAGGTGGAAGGTAAGATCATAAATCAACTTGTTGCTATTTTGATTGACTTGGGAGTAAATCATTGTTACTTTGATCCTAATATAGTGGATAGATTAAATTTGGAGAAAAGTAAACTTGGAAAATAACGTTTGGTTTAGTTAGCCACTGGAAACAAAAGAAGAATCCATGACATGGTCAGAAGTTGTTCCATAAGTCCTAATGGCGTGAATACTAGTATTGATCTAAATAGAATACCATTGTGGTCTTATGATATTTTGATTGGAATGGATTGGTTGGACAAGCATCATGCTGTCTTAGATTGTCATAACAAGACATTTACATGTCTTGATGGAAATGGAAAACAGAGCACTATGAAAGGAGTTCCAAGACCCATTCCTATAAGGAAGATTTCATCCTTACATCTGAAAATATGTTTTAGGAAAGGATGTCAACTATATGAAGCTCATGTGGAAGAGATAGATAATACAAAGGGTCCAAGCCTTGAATATTTATCGATGCTACGGGAATTTGATGATGCATTCCAAGAAATACCTGGTTTGCCACCAAGAAGGGGGATAGATTTTTCAATTGATTTAGTGCTAGGAGTTTCCTTGGTGTCAAAAACACCTTACAGAATGAGAACACTAGATTTAAGAGAATTACAAATGCAGTTGGAGGAATTGTTGAAAAAATGGTACATACATCCAAGTGTTTCACCTTGGCGAGCACCAATACTTTTCGTCAAAAAGAAAGATGGAACCTTGAGGTTCTGTATTGACTTTCAACAACTGAACAAGTGAACTATAAAGAACAAGTATCCTCTGCCCCGAATTCATGACCTCTTCGATTAGGTAAGAGGAGAAAAGATATTCTCAAAGATTGACTTGAGGGCAGGATACCATCAGGTAAGAATCAAGGAAGAAGACTTTCATAAGACAACATTTAGGACTAGGCATGGGCATTATGAATTTGTAGTGCTGCCATTTGGACTGAGCAATGCACTAGATGTCTTCATGTGCTTAATGAATGGCATATTCAAAAATTATTTGGATAATTTTTTCATAGTATTCTTCGATGACATACTTTTCTATTATAAGTCTAAAGAGGAGAATGAACATCACTTAAGACTGATATTGCAAGTATTGAGAGAACATCAGTTGTATGCCAAGTTGAGTAAGTTTTATTTTTATCAAAAGAAGATCCATTACTTGGGACACATTATTTTAGAGCAGGGCATAGTAGTAGATCCAAAGAATATCGAAGCCATTAGAGGATGGCCAACAACCAGTAATGTGTCAGATGTCAAATATTTTATGGGATTAGATGGCTACTAGAGAAGGTTCATACTAGGGTTCTCTAATATTCTCATCCCATCACTTTCTTGCAAAGGAAGGGAACTAAATTTGAATGGACACTCAAGTGTGAAAAGAATTTTAATATGTTGAAGGAATTACTTACTAGTGCACCTATGTTAAAGATTGTTGATTCAAATGAAAGTTTTGTGGAATGTACAGATGCATGTAAGGAAGGAATTGGGGGAGTCCTCACACAAAATGGACATTTCATTGGATATGAGTCCAAAAATCTTAAGGAACATGAGTGGAACTATGCCACCCATGACTTGGAACTTGTTTTCATTGTTCACACCTTGAATATGTGGAGGCATTATCTCATGGGGAAGAAATTCGAATTAAGGACAGACCACATTGGCCTGAAGTATCTTTTTGAACAACCAACATTGAATGTTAGGAAAACAAGATGGCTGGAATTTTTAAGTGAATATGACTTCGATATCAAGCATATCAAGGGAAAGGAGAATAAAGTTGTCGATGCAGTTAGTATAAGAGTGTGTATCATGGATGCTAATGATGTTAGTATGCATCAGTAAGAATTGAAGAGCAGAATTTTGGATGGTCTTGTTATAGACCAATATTACCTATAGGTAAAGGAAATCTTACAGCAAGGAGATGTATAACAGAAAATAAAGGAGTATGAGATAAAGGGAGACAAATTACTCATGAATAAAAATAGAATCTATGTTCCTAGTTCTGGAGAACTAAGGAATTTGTTACTGAAGGAAATCCATGATGTTCCTTATGCTGGACATCTCGGTTACCAGAAAACAATTACAGCGGTAAGAATCCATTTATTTTGGCCTATAATGAAGAAGGATGTTGTTGATTACATCACTCAATGTATGGAATGTTAGAAGGTGAAGGCTAAGCATAGACACCCAACGGGGTTGCTGCAGCCCTTGCCAATCCCAGAGAAGAAATGGGAAGTGATCACCATGGATTTCATCATAGGATTATCCACAATGAATAAGAAACATGATTCAATCATGGTGGTGGTTGACAAATTAACAAAGGCTGCTCATTTTGTGTCTATGAAGACAACACATACAATGGCTAATATTGCAAAAATTTTCATGAAGGAGATTGCTAGGTTGCATGGGATACCTAGGACAATCATCTCGGACAGAGATATGAAGTTTACCTCCAATTTCTAGAGGGGATTGTTTAAAGGATTTGGCACAAATCTAAACTTTATCATCGCGTATCATCCCCAAATAGATAGGAAAACAGACAGGGTCAATCGAATAATTGAAGATATGTTGAGGATGTATGTGATAGATAAGCCATCTAAGTGGAAAGATTACTTACACTTGGTTGAGTTTGCATATAATAATGGGTATCAAGCTTCATTAAGAATGAGCCCATTTGAATCCTTGTATGGTAGCAAATGTGATACTCTAGTAAGTTGGGACAACCCATCAGATAGAGTGGTACTTGGGCCGGAGTTGCTCAAGGACATGGAAGACCAGATGGTTAAGATCAAGCAGAATTTGAAGGCATATCATGATAGACATAAAGTTTATGCAGACAAGAATAGGACAGCTAGATAATTTAAAGTAGGGGAGCATGTACTTTTGAAACTGAAGCCCAAGAAAATCTTTTTGAAATTGGGTAGTTGTACAAAGATGGGAACCAAATTCTGTGGTCCATTTGAAATATTGGATAGAATAGGGCCAGTTGCATACATGCTTGCATTGCCTGCTTCCATGAATGTGATTAATGTATTTCATGTATCTTTACTAAAAAAATATGTGCATGACCCTAACCATGTTATTGATTGGTATCTGATTTAGGTAGAGATGGAGGGAGACTTTCAAGTTCAACCAATGCGGGTATTGGACAGAAATGTCAAAATGCTCCAGAATTGAGTTATAGAGCCATTAAAAGTTCAATGGACCTACCACGGTCCTAAAGATGCTACCTGGGAGCATGAAGATTCCATGCGAGCAGAGTACCTGTAGCGTTTTGAATAAATTTGAGATTTTGATCTCTATTTTGTATATGCACTGAGGACAGTGCCAAGATAAGGGAGAGGGGATGTAACACCCCAGGTATCGAACCCCCATTTTAAATAATGTATTGTTACAATGTTAAGAGGCCTAAGTGCCCAAACAATTATTAAAGGGCCAGTATGCCCAAGAAATGTAATGTTTTGATCATTATTAATAATAAACACATAATTGGTTGCTAGACGGACAAGGACTAGAGTTATAGGGGGCTATGATTCCACAAGAGAGGGGGCTTGAGGGGATAAATATTTATTCCTATGTTAATTACACTTTTTTTCTAAGGGAGGGGATCGGTTACATGAGATTCTTGGGGAAGGCCAGGAGGTTATTGATTCCCCACGAAAATACTTAAACCCATCCCTGGTCTGATTATGGGATTGGTCGTTGGCTTGTTCGCTCCTTCACTCCAGCGTTCGTACCATTATTTCCCTCATGCCCTCTCATGCACTCAGTCACCCATTCATTGATCCATCCCCACCTGTATCTCATTTGGGTAAAGGGAAAGGAACTACTGAAGATTAGCCACAAGATAGTTGGTTGTAATGGTCGTTGGTGCAATCAAGACATGATTTGGGGCTTGCATGTCTAAGATGCATTGGCATGTGCCATGTTTTTCTCACAACTGCGAGTCCTAAGAGTTCCATCATTCAGATTCTGGACTAGTTGTGCTGGAGGCCCTGGAAAATGAAGAAGGACTACCTCAGGGACTGCGTGGAAGAGAAGGGTGGAGGTCCATTCTCTTGGGTGGTACAGGCTGGGTGGAAGATATTTGGGTACTTGGATTGTTGTGGGTGTTGGGAAACCTATGAGAGATTGAGAACTAACTAGTTTGGGAATCCAAGTACACTCTAGAACAATCCTTGTGGATTCATATCCCTAGCTCGGGGGTGACACTATTGTTGAGATCTGGAGCAGTGATGTCTACGGTTGGGTGGAACGTCCTTGGTCTGCACCCAGTTGGTGTCATCTTTCATAAATATAAGTGCTCTCTGTTATGGTATCATTTACATCTATATGAATTTATTTATGTTGTACATTTAACTATCATTTAATTGAATATTTAGACTATGCATGCTTGTTGACTATTGTTGTGCATGTTGTTAAAGTCTTTTCTTTTATGCATCCTTAAATTTTAAAAAGGTATCGGTAAGAGTACGAAGTCTAAGGGTGGGATTGAAGGTAGAATACCCCGGCATGTGGGTGGTTGGGTATGTTATAGTATTCCTAAAAGTGAACAAGACCATGTAATACGAGAAGCTCACACTTCTCTTATGTCTAGGCATTTTGGGGTAGGAAAAACTATGGCTCATTTACAAAGGTTTTGTTACTAGCCTCAAATAAAATCAATTGTAACTAAATATGTAAAGGGGTGTGCCATGTGTTCTACTTGTAAGCCCACTAATAGAAAATTGGGGCTATACTCACCACTACCTATTCCATCCCATCCATGGGAAAGTATCTCCATGGATTTTGTAGGGGGTTTACCAATGTCAAAAAGGGGTCACGAGTACTAGTATGTTGTAGTGGATAGGTTCAGAAATATGTGTATCTTAATGCCATGTAAAAAGAAGATCATTGCTGATCATACTACTAACCTCTCCTTTCAGTATGTTTCGTTTCACTATCGTTTACATTGAAGAGCTCCACTACAAAGGTCATTTGTATTTAAGCAACCACTCACAATTTAAATCCACAGTGATTTTTGAGCTTCATGCTTCACCCACAAAAGGGTATTCAGGGTTTACCAAAACCTATGAAAGGGTTAAATGTTCTTTTTTTGGGATGGTATGAAATATGACCTCGACACCTTTGTAGATGAATGTGATTTCTGTCAACGCAGGAAGGGAGAAACTTTCAAAGCTCCAGGCACACTACAACTGCTTTTTATTCCTCTAGATATTTGGAGGGACATTTCTATGGATTTCATTGTGGGCCTACTTAAATCAAGAAATAAGTGAGTCATCATGGTGGTAGTTGATCATCTTTCCAAATATGTTCATTTATGTGCTCTTAAACACTCATTCACCATATACATTGTGGCTCAAATTTTCATGGATCATATTTTCAAGCTTCAGAGCATGCCTCATTCTATTGTCTCAAAAAAGATCCCACTTTCACCAACAGTTTTTGGAAAAAATTATTCAAGCTCCAGGGAACACAATTACATCTCAACACTGCCTATCACCACAATATTGATGGCAAAACTGAAGTTGTCAACAAGTTTTTGGAAACATAATTGTGGTGTTTTGCATCTAATAGAAAAAATTGGTGAGTTTAGTGGTTACCCCTAGCTGAACGGTGATATAACACATCTTACCATACACCTACTCATATGATTCTTTTTGAACCAATATATAGACAAAATCCACCTCCAGTTCTCTCATATATGTCAGGTGTCTTGAAGGATCAGGCAGTTGACCAAACTCTTACAATTTGAGAGGCTATTATCCATACTCTCAAAGCGAATTTGGTAATGGCTCAAAATCGCATGAAAAAATAAGTAGATCAAGGTCGTTCCAAATGTCAATTTGTTGAAGGGGACGAGGTGTTTCTTCAATTGCAACCTTATAAGTAGACTTCACTCAAGGTTGAACATTTTGATAAACTTGCACCTAAATTTTGTGGTCCTTATACTATTCTCAAGTGTGTGGGATCGGTTACCTACCAGTTAGCTTAGCCGAGTCATTCTAAGCTCCATCCTATTTTTCATGTCTCGTGCTTAAAGAAGGTGATTGGAACTAAGTGTCAAACTCAAACCAGTCTCCATGAGTTGGATGAAGAAGGCTCCATCTGGCTGCAACCACAAGTCATCTTGGACTAGTCTGAGCGTGCCTCCGTCACCGCACCATCAAGAAAGTGTTAGTAGAGTGGAAATATAGAACTCCAACAAATGCCACCTAGGAGTGAGCTACCATTCTGCAACAATTTTCTCATCTCAATCCTTGAAGACAATGTTATTTTTAAAGGGGAAGGGCATGTTAGGGACCTAACCTCCCTAACGGCTCATGTAGGTAAAATAATATATTTTCCTTGTAATAAAGGCCAATATTAATAAGACCTAGTAATAAGGAATAATAAGTCAAATATAAGAAGACCAAATAAAAGATTCTCTTCTAAAAGATCTTCCTCTAGATTAATCTTGTGATATAAATTTTTAGTATAAATAGAAAATATATTTAATATAAATAGAAATCTATGGGATGAGAAGTTTTTTCAAGAGAATTGAGAATTATTGTAATAGGATATTTTTTTATATAAAATTTCAGAAATAAAATACATTTAAATACGAAGCACATTCTCTTGTCCGATTCATAATAAGTTAAAATATAACACTCCCTAATTTCAAATCTTAAACTATATAAAAAAAAAATACCCTGAATAATAAAATTTCCAATATGATTATTTTATATATTTATCAATTTTCTTAAATAAAAAATTTGTGTAAGTCTTCGAGTTACGTCTGAAATTAAACTACAAGCTAAAGAAACCAAAGACGAGAATTCAAGTTACGTCTGAAATTAAACTGAGTCTGAAGAAGCGTTTAATATATTGAGCAAAGGTGCGACGAAGGTTCACCACGCTGAGGGCTTCCGTGGCTATGAAGGCACCGACACTGGCCAGGGAGTGGGCTCACTGATAGAGCTGCCGAAAAAAGACATCACCGACATATCATGACATGGATGGAACATGGTGTGACATAACGTCTCGGCCCCGAAAGATTTGAACATTGACAGAAATATTTCTACTCTGAAATGGCGTCGCTGAATCTACTAGGGATACGATTGATTCTTTACGGCCTATGGACCCTTTTTTCTTTTTTAAGTTTCAGTCAAGAAATTTGGTAGGAATTTGCGTTTTCAGAATAGTTTCATTTTTTAGGGTAGGATTTTTCTACATATCTCAGGAATTCTGAAGATTTTTAAACCCACTTCGAATTTTGAAAATTTTATAAATTGCTTCTTTATTTAAATTTTAATAAAATTAATATTTTTTCAATAATTTTAGATAAAGTATATATTGGGCTTCAGGATTAAAATTTAAAAACAAATTCATCATTTAAATTTGATAAATTGATAAATAATTCATCATTTAAATTTGATAAATTGATTAATATATTCAACATTTCAACTTACTTTTATAAGAATATCCCACCCAACCTACTTATGCTGGTCCCCGATTCGCACTCTACAGATTTTTATTCTAACGATTTTCGTTTACCACAGGAATATAGGCCAAGTCAGGAAGGGAGTGGGTTAACGGGAGAGCAATCTTTTTTAGGAGGGTAGGTTTTTCTTAACCGGTTTTTTAATTTTTTTGGTTAATTTAAATTTTGATCAATTTTTTGAGTATTTGAGTTGATTTAAAATAAAGTAAAACCTGAAAAATAAAATTCATAAAATTTTAATCTATTCGAAACTCAAACCACCCCTCAAAATCTAACCGGATTCAATCCATTTTTTATCCAAAAATCTGTTTGCTCTCCAGAGTTAGCCTACTCTAACAGTAATAGCTTACATTAATACGTTACGTACGCAACTCTTGCACGCGGTTTTAAGATACTTTTGCATCTGTGAGGCTCTTTGACAGTGGAAACGGTAAAAGTCTTAACACCAATATTTTCAAGTCAAATTTAAGGCTTAAATTTGACAGTAGAAATGGTAAATATCTGAACGCCGTAATTTTATCCAATCAAAATTGCGATTTAAGTAGTTTTGATCGATAAACAATTGCACATTATCGACGTCATCTGATTCGTTGAACCCCGTGCCTTAGTCGAACCCATGTCTACTCAATACCTGAAATTTAAACTTTGAATAGGGGCATGCTTATTTGGAATTTCTAATTATATATATTAGAAAACGTATTTTATTTTTGCAAATTTAAATCTGTAAAGGACCTTTAAATTTATAATACGTACGTTATTAGAAAATTAATTTATAAAACGTTTTCTATTTTTGCTACGTTATTTGAAAATTTAAAACGTGTGAGTAGTAATGTTTTTTTTCTTTAAAACAGCAACCGTCCTTAGTATACACATAAACAATGCCATCAAAGGTTAAAACACGATATTCGAATTCGCATTTACGTTTTTATTTGATAGAGAAATCCCTGTAATTGCAGATAAATCATATTGACTGCGTTCAACTATTATCAAATAGACAAACTTTATGTTGGAAATAGTAATTACAAGTGGGTGAGTTTTAAGAGTAGCGCATTTGTGTGTCATTGCAAATACAAAGTTGCAGTTTCAGGCAAGATCAATATAGTAAATGGGTAAACATGGGAGTTAATTAATGGAGTTAATCTTTATCTTTCTCTAGTCCAGTTAAGTAATTGAAGAGTTAGTCAAATTTATTGTGTCTTAAATATTGAGTCGGTTTTACTTCTACACAAAGTCTCACTCACGAGTCTTTTGTTAGTAAAGCATATGCAGAGAGGTAGAGACAAGAGAGTTGTGGAGAAGAAACAACAACAGCTGAGGAGTCGAAGAAGAAGTCTGAGAGCACAAGCTCGGTGTGTGTATTGGAGTTGAAGCTCATCATAGTTTTATATTGTGCGTGCTAAAGTTATTAATATAAAGTATTTTTTGTGTTCACGATTCCATGTGTATTTTTGAGTTTATGTGCTAAGCATAACAATGTGTTGTTTTGCATCGATAAATTATTCCATAAAGTGTTTTATCACAGCATGCAACAAATTGAGCAGTTTCTTCACTGAGTGTTCAGTGACGAAGTTTTGTGGCGCACAGTATTTATAACTGCGCTAAGCACAGTTTCCCTACGCGTTGTAGATCTGAGATTTGGTATTAGAGAAGGTTGATCAAGAGCAAGTTGATCATAACAAGTTCAAGAGAAACAACTCTATAATAAGGTGAAACATGGCTTCTACTTCAAATCTGCAATCTCCCACTTTTATAGGCACGAACTATGAGTTATGGTCCTTGACCATGAAGGCATTGTTTTGATCTCAAGATGTATGGGAAATAGTCGAGAATGACTATGTGGAACCAACAGATCAAGAAACATATAATGCGCTCGCAGAAGCTCAGAAGGATGCCTTAAAAGATCAAAGAAAGAAAGATAGAAATATGATGTTCTACATACATCAGACATGCATAAGAGCATACTACCAAGAGTTGCATCAACAAAGCAAGCCAAGGAGGCACGAGACATATTACAAACCTCTTATCAAGGTATGGAGAAAGTGAAGACTTCAAAACTACAAATTCTTAGAAAATATTTTGAAATTATGTCAATTAAAGACTTAGATTCAATAGATTCATTTTACATCCATGTTATTGGCCTAATAAATCAGATTAAGTCTCATGGTGAAACTGTAGAAGACATAAAAGTTGTTGAGAAGGTACTTAGGAGTCTTCCTCCTAAATTTGATACCCTAGTTGTGACTCTAGAAGAGAGAAAAGACCTAAGTAAGTTTAGTCTAGATGAACTGCAAGCCTCCCTCATAAATCATGAAGACAAATTGAATAGGTTAAACATGTCATTAGAGAATGCATCTTCCACACAATCATCTATAAGTTGTGGAAGAGGAAGGGGGAGAGGTATTTCTAGAGGTAGAGGAAGAAGTTCTGCTAGAGGTGGACGCAACAATAGTCCTGAAAACACTGATGGAAGAGGTTAAAACCCAAATACCAATCGGGCAAGTGGTCAGAGAACTGAAAAATCAAATATTTAGTGTCATTACTGTAAAAAGTATAGATATTATGCATATGAGTGCAAAAAGAGACAGTATTATTAGAATAAGCAATGTCAAGATCAGTTCAACAATACAAAAATCCAAACCAATCCTATGTTTATGGCACGTGTTGAGGCAATGCCTCTAGCATCACCAATTGAATGCAATGTTGCTCAAGCAGGTCCTTGTGACATATGGTATTTAGATTTAGGTTGTAGTAACGATATGAGAATAAACATAAAATTGTTTTCTAGTTTGGATGAGTCATTTCAAACCAAGGTTACACTTGGAATAGATATGCAAGTCACTGTCTTAAGAAAAGGCAATATAAACATTTTAACAAAATGGGGAGAACAAAAAGGTATGCCTGATGTATATTATGTTTCTAGTTTGAAGCATAATTTGATGAGCATAGAACAATTGTTACAAAACTGATACACAATCTACATGGAATATAATCATCGTGTGATTATGGACAGATATCCAAGCAATCAACTTATTGCAAAAATCCAAATGACAAGTAACATGATGTTCCCATTGACATTGAAGCCAGTCATGAAGAAAAATACAATGCCAATTGTTGGTAAAGAAAAAGATGCGTAGTCAAACACTCCATTAACAACAGAAAGTGCACGCAGTTCAAATGAAGAAAATAATGTGCGCAATATCAAGAAAGGAGAAAATGGCACAGAGATGCACACAACATTTCAATATGAAATACATGATGATTCCTAGCTATGGAATTTCAGATTTGGACATTTGAACTTTGGATGTCTAAAGATGCTACACATAAAGGATATGGTAAAAGGTTTTTCATTGATTGAAAATATAGAAAGAATATGGAAAGGTCATATTTTTGGAAAGCAACATAGAGAACCATTTCGAGTTGGCAAGTATTACAGATTAAAAGCTCCACTAGAAATTGTACATGCATACATTTCTGGACCAATGCAAACACCATCTATAGTAGGCAGTACTTAGTTTCTGACATTTATTGATGATTTATCAAGAAAGACATGGATTTATTTTCTAAAACACAAATATGACATATTGGGTTATTTTCAGCAGTTTAAAATACTTGTGGAGAATAAGAGTGGTTGTTACATCAAGTGTCTAAGAGTTGATAGAGGAGGAGAATACATTTCAAGAGAGTTTCAAAAATTTTGTAAAATTCATGGCATCTACAAGCAATTTATTTCAATGTATACACCACAACAAAATGGTGTCATAGAAAGGAAGAACAGACCCATCATGGAAATGAGACGCAGTATGCTATAAGACAAGCAATTTTCAAATGAGTATTGGGTTGAGGCAGTAGAAACTTCAGTATATATCATGAATAGATGGCCGACAAAGAGTGTAAAGAATAGAGTTCATTAAGAATCTTGTACATTTATGAAGCATATTGTGGTGCACTTAAAAGTTTTTGGTTGTGTCACATACACACATGTTCCATATGAGTTGACAAAAAAGCTGGATAAAAAGGGACAAAAATGTATATTTTTGGGGTATTTTGAAGATACAAAAGCATACAAGATATATGATCCTATTGCAAGGAAAGTCATAATCAGTCGCGATGTTCAGTTCATGGAAAATGAAGCATGGAATGGGAGTATAGAAAATACAGTTAGAATTGTTAGTAATATTGCACATGATGATACAAAAGAAGAGGTCTCTCAAACACCCTGTACAAGTGAGTGTGTAGTTCTCTCTACATCTAAAGCACAACAAACTCCAACAAGCAGTCCTAGTAGTTCTACATCCCCAGATCCAACATTAGCAAGTTTGTTACCAAGGAAGACAATAAGTCTGCATGACATCTATAATGAGGACACAACAAATTCATTTTTTGTTTTTGCTCTGTTTTCACAAATTGATGATCCATCAACTTTTGAAGAATTTGTCAAAGATTATGTATGGGCACAAGCCATGGATTAAGATATCAAATGCATAGAGAACGATCAGACATGGAAGTTGGTAGATGTACCTGAATATAAGGATGTGATAAGTGTGAAGTGGATTTCTAAAACAAAAAAAAATGCAGATGGTAATGTACAAAAGCAAAAGGCAAGGTTAGTTGCAAGAGATTTTACGCAACAACCTGGAATTGATTTCAATGAGACATTTGCACCAGTTTCACTCATGGACACAGTCAAAACTATGCTATCCATTGCCGCACAATACACGTGGTCGGTTTACCAAACGGATGTAAATTCATCATTTTTAAATGGACATTTAGAAGAAGAAGTGTATGTGGAACAACCAGAAAGATATGAGGTTCTAGGAAAGGAAGACAAAGTGTATCGATTAAAGAAAGAATTGTATGGATTAAATCAACCTCCTAGAGCTTGGTACAATCAGATAGATTCATATCTTACATAGAATGGATTTCAAAGAAGTAAAAGTGAGCCAACATTGTACATCAATGGAAATCAACAATGTAACATGTTAATTTTGTTTTTTATATGTAGATGATTTGATATTTACATGTGATTTTGGCATAGAGGAATTTAAGTTAGTCATGAAGGATGAATTTTAAATGACTAATTTAGGGTTTATGAGATATTTTCTGGGTATTGAAGTTCACCACTCCAAAACTGGTATAGTTATCTCACAATCTAAGTATGTGGATGAAATTATGAAAAGATTCCACATGATAAATTCAAAGGCATCCCCAACACCTATCATAACAGGATTGAAGTTAAGCAAGGAAGATGACGGGTCCAAGGTGGATCCCACACTATTTAAAAGACTGGTATGCACACTTATGTATCTAACAACAACAAGACATGATATTATGTATGGAGTGAGCATAATTTCAAGGTTCATGGAAACTCCAAAAGAGCCACATTGGAAGGTAGGAATAAGAATTATGAGATATGTGAATGGAATTAAAGATTTTGGAATTTTGTATCCTACTTTATAAAATTTCAAACTTATTGGATGCACTGACAATGACTATGGAGGCAACATAGATGATAGGAAAAGTACTTATAGGTACACATTTAATTTCGGAACATGTATGGTATCATGGGAATTAAGGAAGTAACCCATAGTGACTCTTTCTTCAACAGAAGAAGAGTATGTTGCAACTACAAGCACAACTTGTCAAGCAGTTTGGATGAGAAGAATGTTAAAATATTTGTTGCAGGAACAACATGAACCAACAATCGTATTTTGTGACAACAATTCAACAATCATGTTATAAAAGAATCATGTGTTTCACAAGAAAACTAATCACAATGATACATGTTGTTATTTTATCAGAGAATTAGTGAATAACAAAGAAATCTGTTTAGAATTGTGTAGGTCAAAATAACAAGTCACAGATATTTTCACAAAGCTTTAGCAAGAGATGCATTTCAACATCTGTGTGGTAGTCTAGGATTCTACGCAGTAACAAATGAGTGAAAGTAAAATGTAAATTCATTTTTTGATGTAAATTATTGTAATCCCACCTACATATAATTAAGGGGGGGTGTTGGAAATAGTAATTACAAGTCAATGACATTTACGACTCCGTCAATTTGTCAGTCAGTTTTTTAATCAGCTAGATTTTTAGACTATCAGTAAGTTAGTATGAAAATACAAAGTCACACATTCATGCAAGATCATTTTAGTCAGTCGGCAAGCAGGGGAGTTAATTAATGAAGCCAATCTTTATCTTTCCCCAGTCCAGCTAAGTAGTTGAAGAGTTAGTAAAAATTTTGTGTCTTAAATATTGAGTCGGTTTTAATTCTACAGGAAGTGTCAGTCATAGTCTTTATAAGTCCGAGTTATTTTTTCGTAAAACATATGTAGAGAGGTAGAGAGAAAATATTCGTAAAGAAGAAACAACAACAATTGAGGAGTCAAAGAACAAGTCTGAGAAAACAAGATTTGTGTCTTTAAAATCAGTAGAAGTTGTTGTAGACGAAGCTCACCATAGTTTTATATTCTATAATCGCACACTTCACTGAAGTTATTAGTATAAAGTATTTTGTGTGTTCATGATTTCATATGTATTTATGCATTTATGTGATAAGAATAACATTGTGTTTCTCTGCATACAAAAATTTCTCCATAAAGTTCGTTATCATAGTGCATAAAAAATAGAGTACTTTTCCCACTGCGAGATAAGTCCCGATGGCCAGTGATGAATTTTTGTGGCACACAATATTTATAAGTGTGTTGCACATAGTTTCCCTGTGCGTTGTAGATCTGAGACTCTATACACTCTATACTAATTTAATGATTGGTTGAGTGTATGATTCCCTGGACCATAAAAATAAAGGGTTGAGTTCATGCAAGTTTCATGCCCATCACTTACGGGCATGAAATCCTAGATACCGCCCACCAGCTACCACACCACCAACATTTCCCGTATGTTGTTCTGTGGTCTTCGACATTCAATTTGGAGCATCTTAATTTACTGTGATTTTCTAGATGGTAGAGTGTGTCCAAAAAATCGATGTATAATATGAAAATGGTTTGAATATGTGAATCTTTCTAACACACTTCTAGATGTGAAGTTTGGTAACTCAGTTCCAGTTTTGATGTTTGAGAAACCTCTGTTAAATATTATATTTGTTTATTTATTGATTGTGACTACTCATTTCAGTAAAGAAACATTGTTGGAAGAAGGAAGATATGGACATGTCTATAGGTCTATTTTGATAGGTGCTCTCCACGTGGCCATTAAGATCATGGTTCATGATAAAAAACTCAAAGACCAGTAGGTAGCAGAGATTGAATTTCTTGAAATTAAATTTGGTGGTTCCTATTTATAGAGATTTCCATTCACACCAGTTCTTGGAGTTCCACATTTCATGGTTCCTATTTTTAATGGGGAATATCAAACCTAAAAACATGCTCTATGGACGTAATTTTTCTTAACATTTGAAAATGCTATTTAGAAGTGGTCCCCCTTATATTTCTTTTGACCATCAAAAGGTTTATAACATTTCAAGTGAAAAAAATGTTTTCTTATTTCAAGTTTAGAGCTACAATAGCTTTCATAATTTACATAGCAAATATGATATTATTTCTCTGAATAATGCTTTATTCAATAGTGTTATCTTAAAATAAGATAAATTTAAAGCAGTAGCAATCTTACTCTGTCAATGATGTTTTTGGGTTAAGTTCGCAAAAGTGGTTTAAGATTTGTGGGGGTAATAAATTGTAGAATAGAGCATGTACCGAGATTGGAGTTTTTCAACTCTTCTCCGTATTCACAAAAAATAAAATGAAAATACATGGAATTAGATATTTTTCTAGAACACTCCATCTTCTCACCTACCTAATAAATTCATATCCACCTATCTTATCTAGTGCATTTAAGATGCCTATCCACTATCATGTTGGTCAAGCAAGGGAGAAATTACCAAGCTTTTCCCTCTTTGATGGAGAACCTCATTGTCTCTCTTATATGGGATTTCCTTTGGTGGAGGATTGAAGTGGTGGAGGCCCAACTGGAAGGGACTTAGTTTCTCAGTTTCAAGACGTTTTGACACAAAAGTTTCTCACTCATAATCTTTTGTTGATCATATTTTAATAGAAATACTCTTTTCTCATCCAATTAATGCCTTGCAAATATTTCAATTGTTATTTCATGGGCATATTTGTTATGAATATCGATGTATTATGCTATTACATGTGCTAACTTCATATAGTATCACTATATTCTTGTATATCTTAGTTGTTGAGAACAAGTTGCAGTGATATAGCGTTGAGTCGAGTGTTGAATGGTGGACTTCATCGAACATCTGAACGAGGTAGGCTCTTTATATTTTCTTGATAGCATGTTTGTTTATATAAGATACTTGAGATTAGAGTTGATTTCTGCAGTCATTTCCATATGTTGTGATTGAACCCATGCCATAGATTGATTTCCTCATAACAAATTTGGTGACCATACTGGGGATATAATCTTTTTTTTGAGGTTTGGAGTGTTTTTCTCCTTAGATTGCTCTATGTTATCTTGATTTTCCTTGTCGTCTAATTGCTTGACAGAATATTTACATTTTGAGTCTGAGTTTCTTGGCCTTATCCTTAACATGGAAGTGTTTTAAGACAAATACACATTTTTTTCCCTTGACAGACACATACATACACGAGTTCTCATTCTATAGGGCGCGTACATACGCAATTTTTTCCTAGACAGTTGTGCACATCATCCTTTTTTTCTTGATTGTTGAGTTTGGTGTTTGTTAGGCAAGTTCTGATGGTTGCCAAGTCTTCTTGGGTCTCTGTCATAATTGTTGAGTGCCTGTAGAGTGATAGGAAAACTTTATTTGGTTGAATTTTTGGGTGGTTTTTTCTTTCTCGTCATCTTTTTCATTGGTTATCCTTGCATCTTGTGTTGGGTGTTTTCTTCTTGACATCCTTCTTGGTTTGTCTCTTTTTCATTACAGTAGGGTCTATATATCAAGTTGTGGTTCGGTCCTTTCATTTTCATTTCTTTATATTGAAAATACAAAAATATACATTTTTCATTACGACATTTGAAATCGCAGAGTTGAATTGAAAGTTTCATTTTAAAAATCTTATCATTTGTTAAGAATTGAAGTTAGGACTTTGCATTATATTCACATTCATTTCTTTTACTTGTTGAGTCATAACATCATCAGTTTCAAGACCACATCTTTTGAGTAAACAAAGCCACTAAAAGTAATGCTAATAAATTTAAAATTGATTAGAAACGATTTTACATTTCAGGGTACACAAACTAGCTTAAGATCTAGAGCCTTGGAATAGGGTTTTGTGAGTAAACTTCTCCAAGGCTATTAAACTCAAAATATTTGTGTGACTAAGGGAGTGGTGAAATCCATTGTATAATTGGTGACGTCGTGAGGCTCCACTCACATCGGAGTTAAGCACGAGGTCACGCAAAGTTGGTTGCAGAGATATCCCTATAATACCTTCTTAGCATCAGAGATATTTCTAGGGATCTATTCATATCTGGGCGTCTTGCTAGTAACTTTACCTCTTTGAGAGGTGGTGATTTCAATATTTTGGGCTTTGTTACCCTACCCATATAGTGGACCTGACTTAGGACTATTCGTCTACGTGTTGGTTATATCGTGGTGGCCTTAGTTTCCTGACATAGGTAGCCACATAGGTTACTTGCAGGGGTTATTTTGCAGGTACCCTGAGTCAGATAAGGGTCAGAAAACACACAACCTTTATGGAGGATTACCTCTCCAGGGGGATCTGACCAACTGCGTTGTTAATCCCACAAGGGCCCTTATCAATGATTCTGATACCTCCAATATTTTGAAGGGAGTCTCATGCCCCTCTTGGGAGAGACATACCTACTCTAGTGAAGGAGGCCCATTTTGATCCACTATATCTTGTTTGTGTGCATTAGCCTTTTTGTTTTACTTTGGTGTGCTCTTTGTTTACTAGTTGGCCTTAGTGTTTTGTATTGCTTCATGAGTTTTCATTTCTATGGTTAGTGGAGTCCACGTGACTCCCTCAGTTAGCATTACCTAGCCCATGGTATTTTCGCATTTCATGGGGACTAATCCTTTTGTATTTTCAAGTGGTACACCGAATCATAGTACTCAACCAATACCTTGGGCCTCTAATCATTTTTCTCATGGTATGTCAGACATGTCTTTGCACTTTCCATCATATGTATCGTCATCTTATGTGAATCCTAGTTTTGGGTCTGGGGGCATGATGTCTCCTTTTTCTCCCTTTCATTTGGTGGGAGTCATATCCCTCAACCAACTCTTATGGTAGGATATTGAAATCTTCCTTCCTATAGATCCAATCCTAGCTTCACTTTTCCAGGAGCAAGTGCTCGAATGGGTAGTCATTCTACTTATTACATCCCATCCATCTATCCTTCTTCCTCTATGCCAGTTCCTAAGAATAACTTTCCCATGATGAACCTACATATTTCCTTTGGTGTTTCATCTGGGGGGAGTCATTTTTATAGTATTGGAAACCCCCTTCATGAATTTCCTTCATCTGGGGGAAACATATATAATCACTTGAGTAACCCTTGTATTGTCACTTTCTCTTTGCAAGAGACTTCCTTGGTGACAATGCCCTTACAACCCTTTATGAATCATTTTGGATGAGAATAATATCCTTTTGGATAGGGCCATGGTGTACACAAAAACCCTTCCTAGCCCACAATTTCTCAAAACCATTATTTCCCAGAACCTTGGTCTAAAATGCTGCAACCAACCGCCACTAGTCCATTCACTACAAGTCATACTGGTACTATATCACCAACCTCTTCTAGTCATGTTGAAGGAAAACAATCAGCCACTACAAGTCATGATGGGGGAACAAATCTAATCACTACTAGTCACACTACACATACATCACCAACCTCTTCTATTCATGTTGGGGATTCATCACCAACCTATGCTAGTTATGTTGGGGTTTCATCATCAATCTTTGTTAGTCATGTTGAATGTTTGTCACCAACCTTTGCTAGTCATGTTGGGCATTCATCACCAACCTATGCAAGTCATGTTGGAGATTTTCTACTAGCCTCTACAAGTCATGCTGGGAGAATGTCACCAACCACTGCAAGTCATGCTGGGGGAATTCATACGATTGAGAATCCTATATGTATAAGACATAATCCCAAGTTCATTTGTATACTTTGCAAAGGACATCACCTTACTCATTTGTGCCCTGCTACAAAAATGGTACAAAAAGCATGGTCCTTGCCTAGGGGCCCTTCACGTTCTGAGTTGTCTTTGGTTTCCCAACATTCTAATCCTTCTTTGGTTGATACATCGATCTTTTCGATGCAATCTTTGACCAACACCATTTCCTATTTTTTGAGGGTGATGAATCTCTTGAACTTGTTGTCTCGCATCCTATTCAACCAATGGTTGAAGAAGTGGTCATGTCGATGCAATCTTCGATCATTTCCACTCTTCTCTTGGAGAGTGACAAGTCTAAGGAAGTAACATTTATGATGCAATATTCGGTCAATCCCACTCTTCTTTTGAGGGGTGATGCGTCCTTCAACCATGTCCTTAGCATTTCTAGTTTTGTACCTTTTGAACAAGGGAGCATTCCAGTCTCTTAGAGTACGCTCCCTCCAAGTCCTAGGGTGGTTTCCTTTAATTGGGATGATCTTGTAGAGCCTCAAATTTCTTCTTCTACACCCTTCCAGATAAGGGGCATTCTTCGATATATTGCAGATAAGATAACCTCTCAAAGTATTTTATCGTCCTCCACTTGGAAAGCTTTGGGTTTTCCCAAGCTTGTGTCAACTATCTGTGAGTTACTGACTTTCGACATAAGTCTTGCATGGGAGTCTTGGCCTCCACCATCATATTTTTCTTAGAACAACATTCTCGAGTCTTGGTTAAGCTATTTTCCGAATCCATCAAAAAAATGAAAATATTACCAAGAGAACTTGTCTCTTTAACAATTTTTAATTGGATTTGAAAGAACGTCTATTTGGTGTAAGTTTAACCCTTTTTGAACCAAGTAGACTAATTTCAAAAAAGGAATACTCTAGTCACAAGTGGCTAGAAGAGTTCTTCTGGGTATTTTTTATACCTTTTCGGGCCTAGGGAACTAAATTTATGAAAAAGGACATTCTTTGGAGTTAAGTTGTAATTGCACCTCATTCTTTTTCTTGCAGTATTAATCCTATTGATAGTTCTCTCTTTCTCACTATAATCCTACTACCTCAGCAATTTTCATCACCATCCAAGCATAGCCTTGTTTATATCCTTTGCAGCTTAACATCTTGTACCCCAAAAGAAAAAATTCCCCTGAGTGTCCATTTCTTGCATGCACCTCCTTGCATTGAGCATAGGTATGTTCCACTATTGGAACCATTTGCTTACTCTTGACACTTGATTCATCTCTTGAATCATAACATTCATTTTTCTATGAAAAAACAAATATGGGTAGGATAAAAATATTATCTCATGTTGGTAGCAGTTGTGTCACCTTTGAACAGAGAACAAAATTTTGAGTCCAGTTTTCATCCAAAGTTTGGGTTTAGCATGACCTTAAGAAGTTGAGCTCGTTACTTAGAGTTTACTCCTCCGACTGGTTACTCTTTTAGTCCCTATGGAGAGTTTGATTGGTGCCTCCTGCATTACAAAGTTTCATTATCAATTCTATGCTATCAGAGTCCTCCATATGTCTACTGCTCTTATTCAAAGGATGCTTACAAGCATGTGTCATCCATTTCTTAAAACTCTTGAATTTTCATGTCGGCCATACCCTTAGTGTGTCTCAGAGATACATGAAGTTGTATTCCTACCATGCACCCTGGTCCTACTTTCATTATGGGTAGGTAACCTTGAACCCAACAGTCGACATCTCCTCATTGGTCATTGATCGGGGGGTTTCCTTGTGTTCGATGGCAAGAAATATATTCACACATTGGGATTCATGCAGTGTCTTGGATGCCATTATCCTTATTGGCAGTTTCCTCGCCTTTGTCGACATTTTTCCTTATTAGTTGTTATTCAAAGGGTCTCTTTCGTGCACTACTTGCATTTGGTGCATGCGACAGATGCATAGGGTCGTTGGTTCGTGAAAATCATCTTCATCCAAGTTCCTCTGAATCATCAAGCCATTTCTTTGTACCTCATTCTGAATGAAGAGAGATGTCTTAATTCTCTCCTTTCAGCGGGTCTTCTTCCATCGACTTCATCTCATCTATTCTGGAAATGAAGCCTAGAGTCCTATGAGTACCTAGAGGCTTGCAGTCATCAATGGCAGGTTCTCTCGCAATCGAAAGTTGGGAATACATCAATGTCTCTTGATAGATGGATTCTTCAAGTGTTCGACCTCAACACCTTTATTCACACTTGTAAGAATGTAATCAGTGCCTTGATACCTACTTTCATTATCGGTAGGTTTTCTTGTGTTTTTTAATGCTATAGCTTAATGAATGGTAATCAAACGAAGACTCATTATGCTCGACCTCAACTCCTCTATTCATGTGATGCAAACTTGCACCTTTGGCAGATCGAGTAGAATACTTGAAGACATCAGTTTATAGTAGAAACTTTCTTGATTTGTCGTTATCATTCAATGGACCAATACCTATATGAATTTAGTGATCATGGGAGATCGGATTGTACTCCATTGTATACAAATATCTTTAGATTGATTTGAGACTAGTTTTCACTGGGCCTTGTTCATGACTATGACATCCTATGGCATATATCTACATTATATTTTCTATTCATGGCCATGAACAACTGTTTGGTATATTTCCACATGGATCTGTAGCCATGTGTGCAAAGTCATTATAGATTGTAATATTCTTATGAACAACTAGTTTGTCCAATTGGGTCTACATTACTCCACTTCTGGGAATTATAATGTATTTTGGCCATCATAGATACTGCTCTGACCTCACATATTAGGGGGCATCTGTTATAGAAAGATTTGTCTCACCCCATGCAACTTGATCAGAAGGTCTTTTTCATTTCCCTATGCAAACTTGAAGTCCATTTTTGCAATTTCCAAAGCTAAAAACAATATTTTTGTACATATACGCACCATAACAACTATACAACATGCTTATACATAGGTTTCACCATTACAACCCGCGTACATTGGGTTTTATGCCCAAAATTAAAAAATGGTGTCGGTTTTCCATGTCATGTTATGAGATCCATGAACCTTGACCTTCCATATACTGGAAATGTTCTGACTCGGCCCTTCAGTTCCATTTGAAGGCTATAAATGGTTCATATTCAGGTTATGGAAGAAGGAGACGAATTCAACTTTTGAGAGAAAAGTTACTCTCGAGAAATTATTCACTTCATATTGACTCTGCATCCCTTTGTCCTTTAAATTATAGACACATTGTTCAACCCCAAAGCTCTTCCCTCTTTGATGGAGAACCTCATTGTCTCTCTTATATGATATTTTCTTTGGTGGATGATTGAAGTGGTGGAGGCTAAGATGGAAGGAACTTATTTTCTCAGTTTCGAGACGTGTCAACGCAGGATTTTGTCACTCATACACTTATGTTGATCATATTTTAATAGAAATACTATTTTCTCGTTCAATTAATGTCTTGCAAATATTTGAATTGTTATTCCATGGGAATATTTGTTATGAATATTCATGGATTATGTTATTACATGTGCTAACTTTATATATTATCACCATATGTTTGTGTATGTTGTTTTTTTAGGACAAGTTGTAGGTATATAGATTTGAGTCGAGTGCTCAATGATGGACTTCATCGAATATCCGGACGAACTAGGATCTTTATCTTGTATTGTTAGCATGTTTGTTTATATAACATACTTGATATTAGAGTTGATTTATGTAGTCATTTTCGTCTGTTGTGGTTTACCCCATGACATAGAGTGATTGTCCTTGTAACACACATCTTACCATACAACTACTTGCATAAATCATTTTGAAGCAGTATATGGAAAAAAAACACTTTCAATTCTTTCATACATTCCAGGTGTCTCGAAGGTTCAGGTGGTTGACCAAACTCTTACAGTTCGAGAGGTTATTCTCCATACCCTCAAATAGAATTTTCTAATGGCTCAGAATCACATGAAGAAACAAGAAGATCAAAGTCGTTCAGAACATCAATTTGTTGAAGGGGACTAGGTGTTTCTTGGACTGTGACCTTATAGGCAGACTTCACTCAAGGTTGAACATTTTCAGAAACTTGAGCCTAAATTTTATGGTTCTTATACCATTCTCAAGTCTGTGGGGCCGGATCCCTACCAGTTAGCTTAGCCCAATCATTCTAAACTCCATCCTATTTTTCATGTCTCATGCTTAAATAAGGTGATTGGAACTAAGTGCTAAACTCAAACCAGTTTCCATGACTTGGATAAAGAAAGCTCCATCTTGTTGTAGCCACATGTCACCTTAGACTAGTGTGAGCATCACCTCCATCACCGTGCCATCAAGGAAGTGTTAGTAGAGTGGAAATATACAATTCCAACAGATGCCACCTGAGAGCCAACTACCATTCTGCAACAATTTTCTCATCTCAATCCTTGAAGACAAGGTTGTTTTTTAATGGGGAGGACATGGTAGGGAGCTAACCTCTCTAGCCCCTCATGTAGGTAGAATAATATATTTTCCTTGTAATAAAGACCAATATTAATAAGGCCTAGTAATAAGGAAGAATAAGTCAAATGTAAGAAGACTTAATAGAAGCTTCCACTTCTAAAAAATCTTCCTCTAGATTAATCTTGTGATAGATAGATTTAGTATAAATAGGAGATAGATTTAGTATAAAATGGAGTCGAGGGCATGAGAAGTTTTTTCTTGAGAATTATTATAATAGAGCATTTCTTTGTTGGAGGTTTCCCCCTTCGAAGAGGCAAGTGAACATTGTTTCCTATCAATAAATGTATTATTCATGTTTTATGCAATTAAAATAGATCCGATACCTAACAAAGATATTTCATTCCTATGAGTGTTTGATAGATCTAAAGTTAAGATGCATCTATACCAGTTTTAACAAAGTAGAGGATAAACCAAAGATTGAGGTCAATACATCATCTTCATCATAAAATAAAAATAACTTCAAATTATCTTTATAATTGAAATAAAAATGTCAAAATCATTATAATCAATCTCATAAAATTACAATTATCTAAATTAATTCATAAATAAAGTTTATC
Source organism: Picea mariana (assembly GCA_032191745.1). Classification (NCBI taxonomy): domain Eukaryota; kingdom Viridiplantae; phylum Streptophyta; class Pinopsida; order Pinales; family Pinaceae; genus Picea; species Picea mariana. Next base: position 9,781 of record JASDQU010013094.1, on the reverse strand, counting down.
AAATTATGTTTATAATTGAAATAAAAATGTCAAAATCATTATAATCAATCTCATAAAATTACAATTATCTAAATTAATTCATAAATTATTTTTATTATTTACAAAATTTCAAAAATAACATACATTTAAAAATGAAGCACATTCTCTTGTCCTATTCATAATAATTTAAAATATAACATTGTAACTATAACACTTCTTAATTTCAATTCTTAAACTAAAAAAAAAATAAACCTTGAATAATAAAATCTCTAATATGATTATTTTATTTATTTATCAATTTTCTTAAATCAAAAATTTGTATAATTCTTCGAGTTACGTCTGAAATTAAACCACAAGCTAAAGAAACCAAAAACAAGCATTCGAGTTACGTCTCGGCCCCGTAAGAGTTGAACATTCACAGAAATATTTCTACTCTGAAATGACGTCACTGAATCTACTAGGGATACGATTGATTCTTTACAGCATATGGACCCCTTTTTATTACATCGAAAAGCGTACACCTATTGACAATGGGCACATTTAATAGGTTTTTAGTGCTTAATCAGTTTTGTATGGACAAGATTAAATATTTATGGAATATTCTTAGTCGTCTCAATAAATCAATGGTTCTAATTTCAACCACTAACTTCCTCATTATTATAAAGGCATCAATTTACATGTTTATTTTTGTACTTTTACTTAATCATATTTAAAATTTACTATGGTGGCTAGCTGATTGCCACCTCTGAGTGATTAACAAAAATTAAGGTTTTGTTAAAAAATGGAGAGATGTGAATATGAAACACAACCATTTATGACCATGTTTAGGGGTGCGTTTCATTTCCTCTGGACCAGACGAAACCTTTCTGTCATGTCCTGCCATTCTCAAGAAGCGTTTCAGAACCAAGTTCACGCAACAACAGAAGGACAAAATGCTCGACTTTGCAGAGAAAGTGGGATGGACAATCCAAAAGCATGACGAATAGGTTGTGCAACAGTTCTGTCAAGACATCGGTGTGAAAAGACACATGCTTAAGGTCTGGATGCACAACAATAAGAACACGTTAGGGAAAAAGAGTGATTAATTACGTTGATCCGACAGACTTATCTATGATTTTTGAGCATAACACTTAGGCAATTTGTTTTTGCTCCTCTAATTCCTTTCTAGGTATGCAAATTTGGGTTTCACTCACTGTACAAGACAGGCTCATGTAGCTTATGAAGATTTTATTGCTCTTTTGTCCTGTGTTTTTTTCGATTATCAATTTCACACTAGGTTGGTGCTGTTAGGCTAAACCTTTCGACGTTTGCCAGCCACAAATTTGCGGCTGTGCTAGTTTTAAGTTTAGCCAAAAACTTTGGTAGCAATTTGCGTATTTAGAATAGTTTCATTTTTTAGGATAGGATTTTTCTACTTATCTCATTAATTCTGAAGAATTTTAAACTTATTTTGAATTTTGAAAATTGTATAAACTAATAACAATCATTTTTATGTAAAAAATGGTCGATATATGTTTGTTGATAGGATGTTATTTTCCATTTTTTTAAATTAATGAAGTAGATCAACTTATATCAACCACTTTTTAATACATAAAAATATATTAATTAATACATAATTAATGTATTAATTAATTATTACATTAATATTATATTAATGTATATAAATTAATGAGAACTATTAATATAATGTATTACAATAATGTAATCTATAAATTAAAGTATGACGCTACATTAATATATAATGTAGTTGATTGATACATTAATAGTGTAATGTATTACTTAATTACTTAATTTATACATTTTTAATTAATACATTGAAAAATATTAATAGAGTAATAAAATAATACATTAATAATGTAATGATGCATTGATGTATTGTATTAATGTAATGTATAAATTAAAATATTAATTTATATTAATATATAAAGTAACTTATTAATTGAATGATACATTAATAATGTAATGTATTAATTAATATATACATTAATGTATAATGTAAAGTATATTGATTACTTTATATATTAATACATTAAATATAATATTAATAATGTATTTATTAATATTATTAATTACTAAAATATAAATATTACATGTATATCAAAACATTAATATTACAAAATTAATACATTAAAAAAGTATCAATACATTATTAAAATATTAATACCTTAATAAATACATCATTAAAGTATTAATACATTAATAATAATTAATTAAAGTATTAATTAGTTAATATATTAATAATGTAACTTATAATATAAAGTATTTATTAATTTATACATTAATACATTAAATATAATATTAATATAATATTAATAATGAATTTATTATTATTAATATTGTTAAGTAACATTAAGTATTAATTAATTTATACATTAATTAGTTTATACATTAAATACATTATTAATAATGTATTTATTAATATTATTAATACACTAAAATATTAATATTAAAAAAATAATTTTAAAGAATTGACACATTAAAAAGGTATCAATATTTTAGTAATACATTATTAAAGTATTAATACCTTAATAAATACATTAGTAAAGTAATAAATACATTAAAACATTAGTAATTGTTATAACTCTAATTTGCACCATACATGTTTACCTGGTATCAGGCCATCTCAGATCCCTTCTTTGCTAAAGTACTATTGAACAACTCTCTAAAAAACCTCGTTTATAAGGACCCACACACCCTACTTCATTACTGCACGCATGTACACGCCAGCTTACCTAAAACAACTCGCGTGGATCGATAAAAGCACGAAAAAATGAAAGTTGTCGACGGAAGACACAAATTTGGGTGAGTTAACTGAAACTCACGGCCATGCATGGCCAAGGGTTCGTCCAAATACCTAGCTTCTTCTAGCCTATAAAAGAAGGGCTAGGGGTCCCATTTGGAAGGGGAAAAAAGAGAGTAAAGAAACTCTGCCCAATTGCATATTCCTATTGTCCCAACCCTTTAGCCATCCTTGTGCAAGAAGAGATACAAAGAAAAGAAGTTGGAGGACATTGGAGAGGAGCCCAAGATCAGGATTCGTGGAGCAGTGGTCGGTCGCAACATTGTAAGTTGATTCATTAAAGGTAATAATAAAAAAATGTTTTTCCCCTCCCACTATATGAGTTCTTCATAGTTCAGTAAATATATGTTTGAATCTCTAACCCATTAGTCTATAGGTAAAATGCATGTGTAGTTTGTTGCTTGTTTTGTACACAGGTCAATCTCGAGAGGATAGCTGCCAACAAGCGATCAAGCATGAAGGGGGATCGACATCGAACATCCGAAACAAGGTATGTTGGTCTAACCATGTATTTGTTGAAAATGAATGGGGTTTAAGTCTGGAGATGAAGGTAGAAAGTAGATTTCTTTTGGTCATATCTGTATGCATAAGATAACCCTATATGCTAGTCCGTAACGGGATTTCCCTCACAACAGAATTGGCGACCATACTGGGGAAGTCTCTAGGGTTTCTGAAATTTTATTTTGTTTGTGTAGCTTTAAAAGACTGGTTTTCTTGCCTGTTTTTTTAGTTTCTGCCAGGTTTGAGCTAGCAGAGGGTCTGGTTTCCTATACCAGTTGTCTATGTTATTTGCTTGACTGTGTTTTTTTGAGGCCCACAGAGGTACACGTGGCTTGTATAAGGTTTTCACGCGTGTACCCGCACTCTACTCTCTTACAGCCCACATGTAAACGTTATCTGAAGAAGTAGTAGTAGCGTGTAGAGTCCAGAAAATTTTTGAGGCAGTCCTCCTCTTCCCTATTAGAATCAGACATTCTCAGGGGTTTTCTGGAATTCTTTCTAAGTCTTGGTTGTTTGCAGTCTTGTCTCAGATTTGTTTGTTTTACAAATTTTTTTTTTACATTGTTTGTTTTTTCTGTTAAAAAGAGTGTACAAGCCTTCAAGAGATCCTGGTTCTCAATATCAGAGGTCTCTTCCTGGTTTGGATTGTCTGTTGTTATTTTTTCTCAGAGTTTTAGGGATACAGACAGCCTTTAGAAGGTCAGCCCACGTGTACATGCCCTATGGCTCTATACAACTCACGTTCACACGCTTACTGTTGGATTATTAGTAGCGTGCTTGTGCAGGACAGTTTTTGTTGAGGGTAAGGTAGTCATCCTATCCCTTGATGAGAGTTATACTTCTCAGGTTTTTGAATCTCTGTCCTAGCAGTCAATATCTTAGGATTAATCTTAGCCTTAGCTTGTTTTTTCTCATTTAAAAGTTGTCATAAAAAATATTTTTTTAGGGTTTTTAGACAAGTGTGAGAGTCATTTTTTAGGTTGCTAGTGTGTGATTTTTTGAAGTGATTCTTTGTGATTTGCGATCAGGCAAGAATTGTTTTTCTTGGTTTTTTGCTTGTCAATATTTTTCCTATTTGCTTTATCAGCAATTTAAAAAAAATATATATCTCTTTCATTTTCTTGTTTGGTTGAAAAGTGTGATTTTACATTAGTAGCCAGGGAAAAATCTTCGTTTTATTAAGTTCTTGATAGTTTAATTAGATCATAAGTAGCTTGTAGTTGAGTTAAATATTTCTTTAAGTTTGTTGATTCAAAAGATCTTAGAAAAATAAAAATAAAAATTTTGAAAAGTTGTTGAAATTTTGCATTAAGTGAAAGTTTTCGTTTCCATATTTTTATTCATTTTTTCTTTCGTCTTTTACATATCATCAGTTTCACTTTCATACCCCTTGACATAAGACACGCCATAAAATTCACGCTAAATCTAAAATTTATTAGACTTTTATGCTTGTAGGGTTAACCAACTAGTTCAGGTTTAGGGCCTTGGATTAGGTTGGAGAGGAAACTCTTTGAGGCCATTTAAAATCAAACGTTGGAGTCTGAGTTAGGGAGTGTCTATGTCTAGTATCATGAAAGTTATTCGGGACCCCCCTCTAACACAAGGGATAAACACGAGGTCACGTGCAGAAAGGTAGCGGAGATAACCCCTCCAAAGCTGGACCAATCATAGTGGAGAACACATATAGAGGACTTGTTTTGGGATTCCGTCGATTGCATTTGCCACGGGGCTTCGTGGGTCTTGAATCCGTTAGAGATTCTTAGTTGTCTTCCAAACCACTTTCTTTTGATACCCTTGACAGGTTTCGGGCTCGATACCCTGCTCATTGTGGTCTACCCAACTTTCGACTGTACCCGCTTGGTGACTGTTTACGCCCTGGCAACCTAGTTGCCTATCTTTTCTAGGGACATACATATATGAATATGGGGGTATACCCCAGTACTTAGGATAGACATCGGGCCAAGCTTTGTAGAGTATACCTGGAGGGTGCTTCCGTGTTCGATTTGCACTTGCACCGGTAATTTGCTCTGGTGTTGGTTGTTGTAACTGTTCTTCCAATTAATTTATTATTTGCCTTTCTTATCTTATATGGACTTTTTTTAGTGTGTGTTACTTTTTAACGTTTAGACTACCCTAGAGTGTCTTTGATCTTCTCACACAATGGAGGATCACGAGCTCCACCGGCCACGAAGGATTCTTGTCCTGTCCCCGGTTACACTGGAGCCACCCCTGCCACCACTAAGGGGAAAGAAAGAACAAGAAGGGTCTTTTGAAGCGACCGGGTCACAAGAAATTATGCCCTATCAACATCTAGAGGAATCGACCATGTTAGACCTTGGAGCGCAAGCTTTTGGTCTGGTTAAAACCTCCACCACTGATTGTTCAGCACCCACCATCATACTGATTCATCCTTATGAGTTCCAGATAGTATTACACACAGCAATGGAAACAAATGTTGTTACTCCTTCTGGGAATTCTTCAATTCCCACTACGATTGTCACCACAGGAGAATTTTCAACTCCTAACCCACTATCACCAGTCCGAGCCACCATGGTCTTGACCGCAAATACGTCGCACCATGGGTCGATCTCGTCTTTCGCAACGACCACAACCCCTTTCACACCAAGTACAACAGGCCCTCCGTTGTCATACGGGATGCCTAGTTCAGGTACAAGTCCTGTAATTTCCAACTCCACTTTATATACTTTAGGTCTGGGGGCAGGGAGCTCTAGCGCTCCTCTGCAAGGTCACATTGGGGGCACTCCCGCTCCTTCTAATGCTTTCCCTTACAGAGGAGGTCATATACCTCCTTCATCCCCTTCACTCGGTATCTTGCATCAACAATCCTTCGGGCAACCTACACACCATAGTTTATTTGGAGTGGGGAGTCAAGGACCACCTTCGCATAGTATGCCGGTAGGTTCGACACTGTTTTCTTTGATAGGAACATTTGGTAACAATTCCTTCTCGTCAGCCACCTTTTCGACTGGGGGTAATCCCAGTTTCGGACAATCGATTCCTATGCAGGGTACTATTCCTGCACAAGGGGGAAATCTAGGAACATCTTCTGCATCAGAGCCTTGGAATTCTTGGTAGGGATCCGTTCCCTCGTCCGAAATGCCGATATAGGGTAATTCTTTCCACAATCAATGGAACCCCGGACAAACTACTATGCCTATCCCAACGGGACCGACATGGGGCAACCCTTCCCAAAGTCCTTCGAATGTAATGCATGCCCAACCATCTATGTCCTATTTTGGAAATCAGCCGGTGATGCCTCCACATACACAAAATCCATACGCTGGCTAGGGCCATGGTTTCTACCAGAATCTGGGCCAACAACCGAACTTTTCTTGGCAACCTGGTTCCAGTCAAACTCCAGGACCCTTTTTCCTATGTTATCACCAACAACCCAAACTACCTTTCTTGGCAACCTTGCATTTGCCAGACTTGACAAGGTTGTTTAATGATCCTATTTGTCATGATCTGCGTTGGCCTCTTATGCCAACGAAGTTTCCTTCGGACATCCCAAAGTTAGAAACCAAGCCTAACAAAGATCCAGGAGATCATGTGACTACCTTCCATCTTTGGTGCTCATCTAACTCGTTGAAAGACAATTTCGTACAGTTGTCATTGTTTCAATGTACTCTCATTGGGAGTGCCGCGAAATGGTACATTGAGCTCGATCGCTCAAGATACTCTTCCTTTGGCTAACTGGCGATGGCTTTCCTAAACCATTTCAGTTACCTATGAGATACGACACTGGCATAAAGATGCTTGCCAATTTCGAACAGACAACGACGGACCATATCTCGGATCACATCCAAAAATGGAGATGCTGGAAGAGTTTAATTAAGGTTCCAATCCCACCAGCATTCCTGTTTGAGTGGTTCCTTAAGTCTTTGCTCCCGCAGTTATCCAAAGACGTCGCGACGTCAGGAGTATTCTCCGAAGAAGACGCCATCATGAGAGCTCAATAATTTGAGCTCATCTATTCTCAATTCGATTTATTATACAACATCTTGCCAGATGCACCACGCTCAATACTTGATAAAACTAGACAAAGAGCTAGACCACATGCTGATGGTATTGTTGGTTTAGCACAAGCAAAGCCTGCTGAGCAATTGACGAAGCAGTTGCAACATTTATCTATACAACACACAACGGCCAACCAAACTACTACTTTGGCTGCTCCCCCTACCAAAACGTCGGAGGTACACACAGTGAAATCGACTAACCCAAAGGCCACCCAACAACCTAAAGGAAAGAAAAAACAACGAAAGAAGGGTAAGGGAGATAAAAAACCTACCGATAATGCTGGAAGAGAAAACACTGAGAAATGAAAGGTGAGGTATCCATGCAACTTATGCGCGGAAGACCACCTGACCCATCTATGTCCTCGGCTTGCAGAAGCCCAAAATTTTTTGACATAGCAACAACTCGTTGTGTTGACCAATCCATTTCAACATGAGAAAAATCTAACCCAAGCCTCTACAAGCATGGAAGGGGGCAGCCAAGAATCCCTTCCCTCTTTGAACAACCTTGTATCCACGAACATCTATATGGTGAGGGGTGATGCTTTTATATCGACTAGAGCGCATGACTATAGTAAACCAAGAACTTTTGAGAAGGGTAAAGAAGCTGAACTCTCATCTCTTCTTCTACAGATTGAGAAGACGTTGGGTGAAACAATGACATGAATTCCCAAAGGCGCATTTAAAAAATCTTCTCACAATCCAAATGAAAGGACCGCCCAGAAATACTCTGTGGTGGAAGACTTATCACAAAGTCCTTGTGCAATGTCCTCTTTAGAGGTCCCCCAAAGCTACCCTTCCCAGAGGAAAGCCTTGTTAATCACTTTAGGATCTACCGAGACTTGTAATTCGGGTACAATCATGCTGGATACAATCAACTTAAAACCTCTTCTGCATTACCACATAGCGTTTCAGATAGTACTGGCTTATCTCATGAAAACTTTTACTCGAAATATCTTTCACATGGTGGTTGATGAAGGCGCCTCGACATGCGTTATGTCATTGGCATGTTGGAAAGCCATTGGCCAGCCCGTTTTGTCTCCATCACCTACTCTCCTCACCGCTTTCGATGGTCGTTCATTCTGACCACATGGTATCCTTCCTTCTTTTCCCATGCAATTAGGAGGGAAGACCGTGTGTGTCAAAGTAGAGGTAGTAGATGCTCCCCTCGACTATAACCTCTTATTAGGAAGGAGTTGGACTTATGCCATGCAAGTTGTGGTTGCTACAGTTTTTTTGTTCTTGTTGTTTCCACACGAGGACCAAATAGTGACCATCGATCAATTGTCTTTCTCCAGACCTGACCCTACATTGGGAGCATCCACAGTCCTGATGATTGATAATTTTCAACCAGGTGTCGTCAACGTAGGGGTTAGTTTGTGCCCATCTTTGATGGGTACCTTCGATTACCTGTTGTTATCAGACTAATCGGTAGGTGCGGACACTAACTGATCTCCCTAGATCCACCTAGATCTAGAACAAAACACACCAGAACATGACGCTTTCCTTAAGTTTTAAATATTGAATTTACTAACTAAAGAGGGATGGGTGACATACCATTTAAATGTCGCTTCCTCTCGCCATTGTCATCCTAGCTCCATTCCAACGCTCATACAATGATGATCCTACAAAAGAACGCAATTAACCAAAGTGATAGCAATAGCATTAAATCAATATAAACCCATGTATGTGATCAATGAATCATACAATAAAACACAACAAGCTTTATAGGAAA